>BLSH010000513.1:1036243-1047530 GCA_018402905.1 Glandirana rugosa
AACGTGTTTTAATTTTTCACGCAGATGTAACGGCCAAATTTTTTATTATATTTAAACACAATTTATCATGTAAACGCAGGTCTTACTCCTCTTGCAGTTTATTCCCTGCACCAGCACCACGACGACCACGACGACCACAACCACTTCGAGGACAACGTTCCTCTCCTGCACCAGCTAGACACGGTCGATGTGCGTGTTCACTTTGTGGAAGGAGTCCACACTCATCGGCTGTCTTGGAAACTGCAATATACATCTCAACTCGCTTGGGCCTGACATTTCAAGTTATATTATTTTTTAAACCGGCAATGTAGACGCACTTTTTAATTTTGTGCAAGAAATGCACAGCAAGGTGCAAATGTACTATGTAGCACTATTTTTTTTTTTTTTAAACCAACAATGTAGAAGCACTTTATTTTTGTGCAAGAAATGCACCGTTGGCCGCAAATGTAGCATTTAGAATATATATATTTTTTTAAACCAGCAATGTAGATGCACTTTTTATTTTTGTGCAAGAAATGCACAGCAAGGGGCAAATGTACTATGTAGCACTATTTATTAATAATAAAAAAAAAGAATAATACATTATTATTCTTTTTTTTTTTAAACCAGCAATGTAGACGCACTTTTTATTTTTGTGCAAGAAATGCACCGCTGGCCGCAAATGTAGTATTTAGAATATTTTTTTTTTTAAACCAGCAATGTAGAAGCACTTTTTATTTTTGTGCAAGAAATGCACCACTGGCCGCAAATGTAGTATTTAGAATATTTTTTTTTAAAACCAGCAAAGTAGACGCACTTTTTATTTTTTGTGCAAGAAATGCACCGCTGACCGCAAATGTAGTATTTATAATTTTATCTTTTTTTAAACGCCCACCTAACAAACAGAAAAATTGCTTAGGTTTTATATGAGCCACTTTACTTAGCAAACAAAATGTACTCTAGCAAACAAAAATCTCCTCTAGTACCCACCCACCAATAAATCACTGTTTTTAACAGATTTTCTAAAGCTAATCTGTCCCTCACACCAGCATCAGAATCCTCTCCCTATACTAGTATGAGATGATTTTCGAAAGCTAATCTGACCCTCACTGTAGCAGCATAATCCTCTTCCTATACTTGTATGAGATGATTTTCAAAAGCTAATCTGTCCCTCACAGCAGCAGGATCCTCTCCCTATACTAATATGACATGATGTGACACGTGGCACTATGTGACTCCAGCTTATATAGAGGCTGGGTCACATGATGCACTGGCCAATCACAGCCATGACATTAGTAGGCATGGCTGTTATGGCTTCTAAGGGCAAACGAGTGAAATGCTTATTGATTGGCTGCCCTGCAGCTATTCAAAAGGCGCGAAAAAATACCCGAACCCGGACTTTTTCTCAAATGTCCGGGTTCTGAACACGGACACCCTAAAGTCCGGTACGAACCCGAACTTTACAGTTCGGGTTCGCTCAACCCTACTAAAGAGGGATTACTTTGACGCAGTTGGCCAGCTTTAAGATGTATTGCAATATGTGTATACTAAATATCTCTATTATTCATTGCACAGTTTGCTAGAAAGTGTATAGCAGTGTGCAGAGGGTTTATCCAGTATTTTTAGCGTTAACATGGTCACACCCCTTTAGCACCTGGTAGATGCACATTCCAGCTATTGGGCTCTGAGCAAAGGTATATCTTGTTTCTACTTCCTCCTAGGTCTCCACTCCATCCCTGAGCAGCAAGGCGCATCTGCTGGGTGGAGAAGAACTACACCTGTCAACATATTGTTAATGCTACAACTTTTAAAGACATTTGAGACAACTGGGCACTTCCAACCATGTGGTAACAGTTTGGGAAAGACCTTTTTCTGTTCCAGTATGACTGTGCCACTGTGTATAAAGCCAGCTCCATAAAGACATAATATGAGGAGTTTTGACTTGCAAGAAAGCCCTGACCTCAACTCTACTATTCATCTTTGGGAAGAATTTAAAGCTCCGCTTGTTCGCACCCTCCACTGCCACATTTGGCACTTTTGTGGGGGGTACCTGGTTTTTACAGATACCCCCTCCCACTTCTGGGTAAGATCACAACTCGGCAATCTACGACATTTCCGGCCCCTCCTCCTTCTCCCTGCTGGAAGAAGCACAGGTCCCAGAAGATGGCGGGACCATTCAAAAAGCGCAGTGCGACTCACGCATGCACAGCAGAAAACAGGCTAGAAGGCTTCATTTCCCGTTTACCTTACTACAGATGCCGGTTCCTGCACCTGAAGCCATTTCAAGAGTTGGCTAGGAAAGCTGACATCGCAGGATCCCTGGACAGGTATGTGTCCTTATATTAAAAGTCAGCAGCTACACTATGTGCAGCTGCTGATTTTTAATTTTTTTTTTTACAGCCTGGAACTCCTCTTTCAATGCCAAATGTGAGCCAGGTCCCCAGGTCTTCGTGTCAAACATCAGTACATGACCTCACAAATGCTGTTTAGGCTGAGTGGGCACAAAGTCCCCCAGACACACTCCAAAATGTTGTGCAAAGCCTTCCTAGAAGAGTGGAGGCTGTTATAGACACAGAGGAGATAAGGGACTCCGTATTAATGCCCATGGTTTTGGATTGGGATGTCCAACAAGCTCATACAGGTGTAGTGGTCCACTAACATTTGCCCATCTGTTCAAGGTCAATGAAAGAAAGGGGGTAGAACGATTGAGATTAGGCAGTTAAATAATTAAAGAATTACCGTAACAACTTCTTTAGTTATCCCCATATACATGGGGCCAGACACAAGTGTTTGATTTGGCTATCACCATATCTGCTATCAGCCATTTCTTCAGCAGATCCTTTACCTAAGTTCACACTTGCAAAAAATTTTAACTCTGACACTAACTCGAATCAACAAGCCTATAGCATTAACACATGTTTTTGGTGTGTTTAATGCGCATTAAAAAAGCACACCCCAGATGCCTGTGGGACAGGTCAAGATGACAGAGTGGTCATCACGTCCTCCATATTCTCCTCCTCGCTGGGCGCCAAGTAATGGTCACATGGGAGGCCTACCCTGGGGTGGGTTTTTCTGGGCTAGTCTAGGCACTACAGGGCCACTGCCATACACATGGAGTACCTTTACTTGAGCCACGCTCACAACCTGGACAGATTACTAAGCATGAACAAACTCTAGTAAACTCTCTTGATTTCATATACACCAACACAGTCACTTGTGCATTTAGGAGGGACACGCAAAGCCAATGCTCTTTCCACCTGTCCATCGTATCACTGCTACTTCACTCCCAGTAATGGTATGGGCTCCCGCCATGCACCTAGCGTTGACTCTATGCGTGCACTTCACTTAACTCTTTCTCTTCCATACCTGTGTACAGGCTGAGGGCCCTGGCAGTGCAGATCTGCTCCCATTGCTACGGAAGACGGATCGTAGTTGAATGAGTGCCGACAACATCTCCCTCTCTGCAAGAAGCTATCTCACCTGCACGTGTACACGCTTAATGGCAGGCTGGTAGAGAAACCTTTGTTACCCTTGGTAACCACTGTATCTTCAGACTGTATGAACTCCTTGTACCTTTGCCTTCATACCCTTTGTGTTTATTGACCCCAGCTGTAGACTTTATGTGCTGGTTACTTGCATTGCACCCCTTTAGTAACTTCAAACCAGGCAAAGGAAAAGTTTCAAACATTTTACTTGAAGAATAAATTAACATAATGACAGAAACAATCAACAGTCCAAGATAAAGTGCCAACATTTCCTAACATACCTAGTTCGTAACCACAGGCTTGTGGCTGCCCCAGCATACCTGCTTAGATTAAGTCCATAATTGGATGAGTCCATAGTGGGTTAAAGTCAGATTCCAGTAATTCTCTGGTTCTCCATACTCTGATGACAGCATGGCAGCATTCCATCTCCTGCATCTCTGGACCCTATCTGATTCCAGTTGTCCTTATTCCCTTCCTCTTTTCTCCCCCCAGGGTGGACCCTCCATTCCATTTATATCACATAGAGCCAATGGGCTATACCCAGCAAAACCTGCTAAACAGAAACTTGGGAACACACTTAACTATTAGCTTCCCAACGGGGCCGTGTAAACAGTGTGACAGAGGGAGGCTCTGTAGTTCTGAAACAGAACATTCAATCCTGTGTTCAGGTTTTGCTAAATGCCTGCAACCTGGCTGACTGGTGTGCAGGTTCATTATATACTCAGGTCTGAGAATTGCTCAGAGCTCCCATTTTGGAAACTGCTTCCAGTGTGGGAGACCAAAGGTCTCACCCAGGGTCAGGGGGCCCCAGCCAGAAGCAAAGAGACAGAGACCTCATCGAGGGGTCAGAGGGCCCAGCCAGAAGCCACAAGACAGAGGTCTCATCGAGGGGTCAGAGGGCCCAGCCAGAAGCCACGAGACAGAGGTCTCATCAAGGGGTCAGAGGGCCCAGAGAGCCCAGCCAGAAGCCAGGAGACAGCAGGTCTCGGTTCCAGGAGTCAGGTCAGCTCCTATCAGGGGTGTCAGGAGAACCCCAATTCTTAGGCCAGAGGTGGACCATGCAGCAGGGCGCTGTGACTGAAGGCTAGAGAGCCAAGTGTTCCAGGAGAGCTGGATGACACAGTCAAAAGAACTGGTAAGAGGAGCAGCAGTGCTGCCAACACGTGAGCCAGGTGGCTTGCTATTTTCGTTCATGCATATTATGTGGAAGAAACCCCTGCGTGAGCAACTGATGTACAAGTGAACTTTTCATTTATTCAATAAAAGTGGGCTGCCACGCCCTAAAATTACAGTTTGGACTGGCTCAACTCATTGCAATGCACCTGCTTGCTGCTTGAGTTTAATCACCCCAATCTCACAATGGGTAGCCGGAACTTCAACCTCGCTACATGCCCTTCAAGTGTTTTTTCTTTTTTTAAGGGGGAAAGGTTTCTTTTTCACTTCCCTGATATTTGCTAAAAGCTTGTCAAATGTGCTGTAAACACACATAAAATGCGCTGTAAACGATACAGGTGCATTTATGGTGCATTACCATAGACTTGAATGGAAGCAGTTGACAAACTTCAACTCCTCCCAGACTCAACATATGTCTTCATATTTGCCACAAAGCAGCACAAATCGATGCAAATGCTACATGTTTTTCAAATGTGAACATGTCTGTCTGCTGTCCATATTATCCATTGTAGGCTGCTTTGCTAGGCATTCGGGTAGCTGCAAAAACATGTCCCAGATGCCTGTTTCTAATGCCAGTGTGAACAGGGCCTTAAGGTCACTGCAATGTGGAAGTATATATATATATTTGCATTTAAACAGGTTTTCAAGGAAGTTGCCAGAAATTGTAAATACTTTTTACTGCTGCTAAACAACACAATTCTGCATTCCTCGCCATGACTTGCACTTATATTCTGTGGCCAAAATAAACAATAACCGGTTATAGTACCAGAAATAAAGGGTGGATGGCACAATAGAGCTTTATTAAACAGAAGGTATCTGCATGTCTCATTCCCATCCCTGTCACACAGGCAGACGTGTCAAGCTGCTATACCTGACCCCCTGCAGAGCTTTTTAGTCTTTCTGTCTGGCCCTTAACCAGTTCACAGTGGTAAAGTGAATGAGGTTGCAAACTGTTTTCTTTGCCATTGAAGCCAAATTGCTCTGAAGTGGTTTTCAGTTGGGAAAACTATTCATTCATGCCACCCTGCTTCTAGATTTCTGTTGTAATCACTAGAGGATCCAGCAATAATTCTGAAATTGTTGGGCTGAAAATGACTTTGCTATTGCCCCGTAGTTTGCACTTGGCCCTTTGAACTCAGAAATATTGGAGCTGATATTGCTGACTTCTTTCTGAAGGTGCATGTTCCATAGGTGTCTTTATCTTTTCTCCACTAACTGTCTGGGAACTAGCATACCAATCAAATGAATACAATCGCAACCTATCAACCAATATATAGTGACAAAAAAAACCAAAACAATATTTATAAATATAGTTGCAGCTATACACTATTTAGTGAATTCACTTTCCCCAATAGATTAAAAAATTTATATATTATCACTTATTATAATCATAAGTGTCATATATCAAATCAAATGCCCTTTCTTTGAATAAATATACATCCACCGCTGTGCTCAAATCTTCCTTATTCCAATTGTGATACACCACCACCAGGTGAAAAACCTGCTCACCTCACTACGGACAATTGAAAGCCTTATGTTTCAACTCCCAACGATCTGTCGGGATGAAATCCTTCCTTCCCTTCTGGACACAGCGCTCCACCTTATATCGAGCCGTGTATATACAAACCACATGAAATATAAAAGAAGCTACATAGTGCTCTCTGTATAAAAACTTTATTGAAAATGCCCCCAATAAAAGGTCTACTGAAGAAGCCCAATCACAGGGTGACACACATGTCTAAGAGGAGGAGCTCAGTCCACTGACGTCAAGCAGCCATCACGGACATAGGAGAGTGGTGAGCGAGCCTGACAGATTTGTATTAATGCTGTTTTAATTACACTATCTTGAAAGTGCTTTTATTGGGGGCGTTTTAAATAAAGTTTTTATACAGAGACCACTATGTAGCTTTGTTTAAATTTCATGTGGTTCGTATATACACAGCTTGGTGTGAGGTGGGAGTGCTGTGTCCCACGAGGGAAGAAAGGATTTCATCCTGGAGGATCTTTGGGAGTTGAAACATAAGGTTCAATTGTTGGTAGTGAGGTGAGCAGGTTTTTCACCTGGTGGTGGTGTATCACATTTGGAATAAGGAAGCTTTGAGCACAGCGATGGATGTATATTTATTCAAAGAAAGGACATTTGATTTGATATATGACACTTATGATTATATGGACTTTTAATCGTTTATTCATTTGGTAGTAACGCTGCACTTTTTATATTCATTTTCTGGGAACTAGCATGCTGTGGGTGATAATTGCAAAAGAAGGGAGTGACACATGAACAGGCTCTTGCAGTAAGAGATCTTTATCGAAATAACCAAGCCCTGAAGGCAATCAGGTAGTATGAATAGTACAAATTGAACAAGTACAATACATAAATATTTAGTGTATGTAGAGCAACAGGAATTACCCAAAGATGCCTCATTTGAAGCTGAATTTTAGTTTTTCATTCAGATTTATTATTATTATTATCATACAGGATTTATGAAGCGCCAACAGTTTACACAGCGCTTTACAATATAAAAGGGGGGGCAATACAGGTACAATACAATAGAATACAAAATGATTACGAGGGGCCTGCTCAGAAGAGCTTACATTCTAATAGGTGGTACAAAAGGTTGTAACTGTGGGGAGTGAGCTGATGGAAGTGGTAAAATATTAGTTGGAGGTGTGATAGAATTCCCTGAAGAGATGTGTTTTCAGGGATCGCCTGAAGGCAGCTAGAATAGGAGATAGCCGGACAGGTTGAGGTAGAGAGTTCCAGAGGATGGGAGAGGCTCTGGAGAAATCCTGGAGATGAGCATGGGAGGAGGTGACAAGGGAGCTTGACAGTAGGAGCTCTGGAGAGGAGCGGAGAGGACAGTTTGGGTGATGTTTGGGGACAAGATTGGTGATGTAGCTCGGGGCAGAGTTGTGGATGGCTTTGTATGTTGTGGTTAGTATTTTGAATTTAATTTGCTGGGTGATCGTGAGCCAATGTAGGGATTGGTGGAGAGGGGTGGCAGACACTGAGTGTTTGGTAAGGTGAATAAGTCTGGCAGCAGCATTCATGATAGACTGATGAGGGGATGGCCTATAGAGAGGTCGGCCAACGAGAAGGGCGGTGCAATAGTCAAGGTGAGAGATAACAAGGAAGTGATTGAGGAGCTTGGTGGTTTCATTTGTTTAAGAGGGGCGTATTTTAGAGATGTTACGGAGGTGAAGACTACAAGCTTTCGACAGAATTTGAGGCTGAAAGGACAGGTCAGAGTCTAGGATTACACCTAGTACCCTGGCATGTGGGGAGGGATTGATGGCTACCTTATCACCAAACACATAAGGTAAATGTAATAGTGGGTATTCCATGATCTGTAGGTGGCTGCTTCTGGTAAAACTCTGCCCTTCAGTGTCTTGCGGTGCTGTGAGAGTTCTAAGCAGCCACTGCTGCTGAGGAAAATTGTACCGCTCCTTTGCCTCTTTCTGTCCTCTCTGCCGTCCAGATTGCTCAAGTTCTCTCACAATTCAACACACCTTCTGTGAGCTGAGTAGGAGCAGTCGAATGACATGATCCCTACCGCTCATTCACAGAATGCAACACATTTTGGAAGAATAGTATGTAGTGCTACCCCAGAAGGAACCACTTGGTAATTTGGGTTCTCTGTTCTGCGCCTTGACTCTAAGAATGACCTCATCCCCTCTGACACACCTGGTTGAATGAAAGTTGCTGCAAGCACTTATAAAAACGTGAGCATAGATACCTTTAACTTGGTTGTGAGCCAATACCATAAAATAGACACAAGACCATTTAAGGGTAAATGAACTCGGTATAGATTAGGATAAATAATGGTATGAGCATAAATGAGCACACAGAGGAGGGATTCGGACACTAGGCAATACAATTTCTATGCCAAAGTAACTTTGAGTAGAGTTCTGTACCACTAGACTAGAATCACTCATAAACCAGCAAAATCAGTTCTAAACAATGTATATAAATGTATATAAATATTATACTGTAGTGTAGGCTAGGATACTGTAACTGCCTTAGAGTGCAGTCTAAAAATTAGGTTCTGTGCAATATCCCTGAGAGGTGCCTCTAAGCTAAGCAATTGGCAAAGGTCTGCGTGTAGCAACTGTAAATGGTCAGTCTTTAGACCTGAATCTTCAGCTGGTTAACATTGAGGCCAAATTGGACTGTTGTTGCACAGTCACAATAGGGCCCAAGGCAGTGATAGGGCTATTAGACAACTGTGTAGTTAGTTGCTAAGGGCACAGTCTCTTCAGTGGCAACAGGTCATGGCCGCAAGGCCCTCTCACCAGACCCAGAGACACAGCAGCGACGGTCCCTCTGGTCAGATGTCTGCTCACTTCTGGATTGCCTGAGGTGACGCCGGTCCTCAACACAGTATGAACTGTATTTTGGTGATGGCTCAGTCCCTCAGCACACAGGTCACATCTCTGCACTCTCAGATTGTCAGCACATCAGATGGCTTTCCAGTGGCTCAGTCTCTCTCTCTTTCCTCCAGGATGGACCCCACAGCACAGAGCCAATGGTCCTCTCAGTCTCTTTCCCTGCATTGCACTGCCCAACCTCTGGTAAATTCTGCCAGGGAAATGCTGAGTTCCCCTCCTTTTTTATGCAGGGTAGACTGGGCATTGTGTTTCAGAGCCCATAGCCTCCAGTGTACAGCTTCCTGGACTACATGTCCCATGATCCATTGAATTGCTGTGTCATCCAGCGGGAGGGGGTGAGAAGCTGAGTGGAGGATTTTCACCAGAAGTACAGCAGGAAAGCTCAGGGTGAGATGCATGGCATTCCCCTCAGCCTGCAGCCAAGCAGTGGCGGGGGAAAGGGGAGGTGGGGATAAGCGGGGAAAATGAGCGCACAGCCAGCATAGCACCCAGCTACAAATAATATGGGCAATATAAAATAGCAGAGAGGGTGGAAGGGCAAAGGTGAGTAGTGCAACTTTTCTCAGCAGCGGTGGCTGCTTTTAAGCTTAATAGTGCCAGAAGATAGCGGTTCAGTGCAGTATATGGCAGCTGTGAAGAGGAAACTGCAGGGAATATTTTTACCAGAAGAAGCTACATGTATTGCATACGCACCATTACATATACAGTAAATCATGTGTATGGTGCTGCACTCGCAGAGAAACAAAAATACACTTCGGCTTTAAAGTGGAACTAAACCCTCCTATGCTTTACAGTCAAGGAAGCTGCCATCTTTGCCATTATTTGATCTGCAGTTGTCATGGTGCTGAACATGTGATTAATTAGGACACTAGTCATTTGATGGCTTGACATTTAGGTTGAGAGAACAAGCAACTGTGACAATTATAATTTACACTTTTACAGCATGCCTCGGTAAACAGTTAAATCAGTGAGTTTAGTTCTGCTTTAAGCTCTCAGTTTGTTCAGGCACTATATTTCCCTTTTTCATATTGCTCACAGGTCCTTTAAAGCTTTCAGGGAACCAGTGGATCCTGCAACAGGCAGTCTATGCATTAGTGTACTCTGTTCCTGATCATGTACTCTGACTCTTCCACCCTTCCAACTGAGGGGTGAGCAGAGTCCTATCTATCACTAAGCAATTGGGTTCAGTACCTATCTGAAACTTCCCCACCATAGGGGGCTCCTTGATAGTGCTGTATATAGCACATCTGTGTCTCAAACATTTCAAGAGGACTCTGAGTTAAGACTAGACACAAGCTCTTCCAAGATGGTGGCCAGAGCCCATGTCAGATGACACATTAGTCCTTTGCTGGGCTCCCTCTAGCACCAGTAGTAAGCAGGGGTCATTTGAACATTTTGCTTACCAACAATAGTGTGACGGAACCATCCAGCACCCAGAGTCAAGATATGGCTTCCTCCAGTCTGGACCCAGGAACCAGATATTATAACTGAGCACACAAGACTAGACAACACTAGCTTAGATGCAAACTGGAACTCACTTTATTGAAAATTCACACAGAATATATAGCACAGAAGATCAGGTAGGACCTGATCACATTACCCTAACAATGCAAACTGTAAACAGTAATATAATTAACATAGCTAAGGAATAGCCAATATAAACAAAAATTAAGCTAATTAAATAACTAGCTACCTAGTGCCCACCCATACCAGTCGGCACCAAGCCAACAACCCTGAATACAAAGTACATTACACATTATCATAAACACATAACATCCCACAATGGTTCAATAACAAGGTAAAGTGGTCACAATTAGTGTTGAGCGAACCCGGACTGTAACGTTCGGGTCCGTACCGAACTTTCGGGTGTCCGTGGCACGGACCCGGACCCGGACATTTCAAAAATCGTTCGGGTTCGGTCCGGGGTTCTGCTATTTTACTCCACGTGTTGAGAAGCTGCAGGGCAGCCAATCAACAAGCGTTTCACTGGTTTGCCCTTAGAAGCCATCACAGCCATGCCTACTAATGGCATGGCTGTGATTGGCCGGTGCATCATGTGACCCAGCCTCTTTATAAGCTGGAGTCACTGTGCTGCAGTCACATGCTCCTTGGGTTAGTGTAGGGAAAGGTAGCTGACGGCGTGAGGGACAGATTTCAGCCATTTTAAGACCTGATCCTGCATCCTGAGATAGATTACTTTACTACTGCTGTCTGTGCTGTTGCTCTGAGGACAGATAGCAGAAATTAGAGATTTCACATAC
>BLSH010000513.1:1072161-1082379 GCA_018402905.1 Glandirana rugosa
AGGATATCTATATGGTACATCTTCCCCTAAAAGAACATACACTGCCCTTTCTCCAAGTTAGCGATTAAATTGGCGAATTGTTGGCGGGATATCTGTTAACTGCAGATGTCCCGCCAACGAATTAAGACCCTCCTGCAGATAACTGCAGGAGGGTCTTAGCGCCAAGGGCGCGCGGGGGACCCCGCGCGTGTGCCCTTGTAGGCACTGGCAGCCCAGGCCCCCTGGGCTGACTAGTGCCTAGCACTACTTACCGGCGACACGCGCCGGAAAGTAGTGCACTAGTGCGGCAGTTTACTGCCGCGCGCGCGGGAACCGCGATTCTGGGAGGACGTCAATAGACGTCCTCCCAGAATTAAGCAACCGCCCTGTAGACGTCAATTGTCTATAGGGCGGTTGTTAAGCGGTTAAATTAGCGATTGAACCTCTTTCCCGTCACATACAAGAAAATCCCCTTCTACATGGTATATCTATAGGAAAAGAAGAGCTGCGAATAGCACTATTCGCAGATGACATACTCATCTTCACATCATCACCTTCCTCAGACATTCCTATTATTCAACAATCATTTGAAACTTTCCGCCGATGCTCGGGCCTTAAAATAAATTTTAGTAAAAGTGAAGTACTCCCCCTAAACCCAAATGTTTTGCAGAGTTGGACTTTAACTTCCCCCTTCTCAGTAAACAACAAACATATCACATATCTGGGAATAAGGATAGGGAGGAAACCTTCCTCTCTGTACTCTTTAAACTATCCTCCTCTATTTGCCAAAATTGTTGGCGAGTTAAATACCTGGTCAGGACTGCCAATTTCACTCTTTGGGAGATGCGCTCTGTTCAAAATGGTTTGCTTTGCCAGGCTCCTTTATCCTCTACAAACCATCCCCATTTTACTAAAACACTAAGACATTCAAGCAATCAATAAAGCAGCCAAAAAATTCTAATGGCACAATAAGAGACCGAGAGTCTCAATCAGTAAACTATATCTCCCAAGGAGAAAAGACTCTATGTCAGGACCTGTGTCCTTTCTTGGGTCACCTGTTGGTGGCAGTGTTTGGAAAACCAAATGGTGTAGTTTTGGTGGCCACCAGCGGGGGTCTCCCAGGAGATTGATCATACAGGTCGTTAAGCTGCACCTGATGGGTCTGCTGGGATTATATAAGCCCGCCTTGCACCCAGTCCCAATGCTTCAGTATTTTCCCTGCAAGCCGTGTCCATACCTGAATCTGACCTGCTCTGATCCCCGATCTGTGATCCAGACCCAGAGACCTGATCCCTGAACCTGCCTGAATCTGACCTGCTCTGATCCCCGATCTGTGATCCGGACCCAGAGACCTGATCCCTGAACCTGCTTCCTGCTTCCTTGCTCTCCTTCTGCTCCAAGTAACCTGGCTCCCAGT
Source organism: Glandirana rugosa (assembly GCA_018402905.1). Classification (NCBI taxonomy): domain Eukaryota; kingdom Metazoa; phylum Chordata; class Amphibia; order Anura; family Ranidae; genus Glandirana; species Glandirana rugosa. The sequence continues at coordinate 1,073,558 of BLSH010000513.1, forward strand.
TCCCCTTATCTGATATCCCCATTTTGCTTATTGTATATGTGTGTTTTTTACACTTGTATTTAGTTAGTCAGATAGTTAGGTGTTTATTTTGGGTTTATGGTGTGTTTTCATCTTTTACTTGCTTGTTCATGTTTGCTGGTGTTTGGTGTTGGAAGTGTGTTCATTTTCCTAATAAATATCTGAATATTTTCACTTTACATATGGTCCTGTTTCCTTTAAGTGCAGCCAACCGATCTGACCATCCCTGCTGGATGCTTGCATATGGTTTCCCTGACATAATACTAAAGCCTACAATCAGATCGGCTGCACCTGGGAATCAGGTCTGAGCACTTGCTAGTTGCTGCAAGATGCATGCTGAGGAGATTTTGTATTTCTCACTGCTTGCAACAGAAGACAGGGATTATTGGTGCCAGATTTTGAAAGAACAGACTAGGGAGCAATTGTTGGAATGCACCCGTCTGGCTCACTCTTTTGTTGATCAAGGCAGATTTTTGTTTGAAGAGATTCAGCCACTAATTCAAATTTGTGCAGAGTTGGCTTTGTCTGGTGTCCCTAGTGGTGGTGATGATTACACCCCACCTTTCAGTTTAAATCAGGTGGTTTCATTAGTTTGGTTACTGGAAGATGACTCAGCCTTTTTCTTTGAACACTACTCAGCATGTTCCCAACAGGTGCTAAGGGAGTGTATTGATTCTGTGCAATCTCTGGTCAGACAGGCAGTATGCAAATTAGATTTTGCGCAACCTTTATTACAAGCATGGTCAAAAATATTGCACTCGGCCTCTGTCAGCCTGCAACCACCCAGTCCTGTGGCCAGACACCTGGCGGCCGAAATGTCTTTCTCTCCATCGCCCATAGCAACCACAGTTACAGCCCAATATACCCTGCTACCAACTAAATATCTGTACCCTGTTCCCAACCGCTGCACCTTCCTTGCCTTTAACCCACCTACCTCCTCTCCACTGTCTGCAGCAACCCCACAAAAATCCCCCTCAACAACTGCTCCCTCTTTTTTACCATCCTCCTGCTCTTCTCCTCCATCAGCTGCACCCACTACTTACAGCCCTGCATCCCCATACAGATTTGCAGTGACTAAACCCAAAAAGAAATGGAAATTTTTCCCAACCCGCACAATCCTACCACTATCCAATCCTGCCTCCACACCTGCCAATCTGATTAAGTCTGCTTCAACAACAACTGATCTGTTCCAGTTTGCCTCCACACCAGCTTATTTTGTTCCAGTCTGCCTCCACATCTGCCACCTTGGTTCAACCCATGAAAATTGGACCCTCTGCTTCCCACCTGCCTGTCGCTATCTCACCTGACTGTACTGGTTCTCTGTCCTTCACCCAGTCTGGCCCTATGGACTCTTTTTTAGCTGCTATTCAATTTGACTTCATTGTTCCTGATGCCCTCTTTGTGGCTGTTCCTGATGCCCAGCCTGCTGTTCCAGTGCCCACTGCCATGCCTGCTGCCCAGCCTGTTCTGGTACCTGCTGCCATGCCTTCCATCCAGCCTGCTGTTCCGGTGCCCACTGCTGTGCCCGCTGTCCGGCCTGCTGATCCTATGCCCGCTGTCCAGCCTGCTGATCCTGTGCCCGCTGATTCGGTGCGCACTGTCCAATCTGCTGGTCTGGTGCCCGCTGTCCAGTCTGCTGGTCTGGTGCCCGCTGTCCAGTCTGCGGATCCGGTGCCCGCTGCCCAGTGTGCCGACCCGGTACCTGCTGCCCGGTGTGACGACCCGGTGCCTGCTGCCCAGTGTGACAACCTGGTGCCTGCTGCCCAGGGTGACGACCCAGTGCCTGCTGACCAGTGTGACGAGCCGGTGCCTGATGACTCTGTGCCCGCTGATCCAGTGCCTGATGACCCGGTGCCCGCTGATCCAGTGCCTGATGACCCGATGCCTACTACCCGGTGTGATGACCCGGTGCCCGCTGATCCGGTGCCTGATGACCCAATGCCTACTACCCAGTGTGATGACCCGATGCCCGCTGATCCAGTGCCCGACTCAGTGACTGATGACCCGGTGCCCGCTGATCAAGTGCCTGATGACCCAGTGCCCGCTTATCCAGTGCCTGATGACCCAATGCTTACTACCCAGTGCCTGATGACTCTGTGCCCGCTGATCCAGTGCCTAATGACTCTGTGCCCACTGATCCAGTGCCTGATTACCCGCTGCCCACTGATCCAGTGCCTGATTACCCACTGCCCACTGATCCAGTGCCTGATGACCCAATGCCTACTACCCAGTGTGATGATCCAGTGCCTGATGACCCAATGCCTACTACCCAGTGTGATGACCCGGTGCCTGCTGATCCAGTGCCTGATGACCCGGTGCCCGCTGATCCAGTGCCTAATGACCCAATGCCTACTACCCAGTGTGATTATCCAGTGCCTGATGACCCAATGCCTACTACCCAGTGTGATGACTCGGTGCCTGCTGATCCAGTGCCTGATGACCCGATGCCTACTACCCAGTGTGTTGATCCAGTGCTTGATGACCCAGTGCCTGCTGATCCAATGCCTGATGACCCGATGCCCACTGTTCCGATGCCTGATAACCCTGTACCTGTTGCCCCAGTGCCTGACGACCCAGTGCCTGCTGATCCAGTGCCTGTTGATGTTTGGCTGCCTAATGCCCAGCTTGCCACTGTATTCCCCCGGCTTGATGCCCAGACTGATTTTGATGTCCCTGTGTTGCCTGCCTCCACGGGTTTCAGGCCTGATGTCTGGCTAGCTGTTGGTACCGGACTCAGACTTCCAGACCCTGGTGGTGGGGGGTTTGTTCCAGTACCTGACTTGGGTGACACGCCACCCAGCAGGTTAAAGGACTCTGGTCGGAGAAGTGCAATAGAGTCCACAGACACGGATGGGAAACTTTGCTGGACTGTTCCTGCACCCACAAGGACTGTCTGGTTAACAGCAGAATGGAGCATCTGGAGGCTGCTCCTTAAGGAGGGGGAACTGTCAGGACCTGTGTCCTTGCTTGGGTCACCTGCTGGTGGCAGTGTTTGGAAAACCAAATGGTGTTGTTCTGGCGGCCACCAGCGGGTGTCTCCCAGGAGATTGATCATACAGCTCGTTAAGCTGCACCTGATGGGTCTGCTGGGATTATATAAGCCCGCCTTGCACCCAGTCCCAATGCTTCAGTATTTTCCCTGCAAGCCGTGTCTATACCTGAATCTGACCTGCTCTGATCCCCGATCTGTGATCCAGACCCAGAGACCTGATCCCTGAACTTGCCTGAATCTGAACTGCTCTGATCCCCGATCTGTGATCCGGATCCAGAGACCTGATCCCTGAACCTGCTTCCTGCTCCCTTGCTCTCCTTCTGCTCCAAGTAACCTGGCTCCCAGTTCCCCTTATCTGATATCCCCGTTTTGCTTATTGTATATGTGTGTTTTTTACACTTGTATTTAGTTAGTCAGATATTTAGGTGTTTATTTTGGGTTTATGGTGTGTTTTCATCTTTTACTTGCTTGTTTATGTTTGCTGGTGTTTGGTGTTGGAAGTGTGTTCATTTTCCTAATAAATATCTGAATATTTTCACTTTACATCTGGTCCTGATTCTTTTAAGTGCAGCCAACCGATCTGACCATCCCTGCTGGATGCTTGCATATGGTATCCCTGACACTCTACAACATCTCCTGTCTATTAAGAGTGGCAATTGACTGGATTCTTCAAGCCTCAAAATACACAAACTTTAACTTGGAATCCGCTATGACACATCCTTACAATCTTACTGCACTCCTCGATTCCCCACTCAGAGTGCTTCCACCTCAGCTCCAACACAACCTACTAATTAAAGACACTGTCATTGCATGGAGGGAAGCGAGGAAAAAATTGGACATATCTCCACACATATGCAAATACCTCCCGATCCAAGGCAACCCCATGTTTCCACCTGGTCTAATAAATGAACCCTTTTCTAAATGGAGAGACAAAGGACTGATGAAAGTACACTCCCTCTTTGAGGAAGACACAGGCAACTTAAAACCCCATAAATGCTTGGAAGAGGTCCTCCACATTCCAAGGCAACACTTCCTTCAGGTCAACCAGCTGAGAGACTTCGTCCACAAACTGTGCCCTCATAAACAGAAAAGATTTCGCCTTTCTATCATGGACAAATTGATACAAGAACAGAAATACTCCATAGGAGATATATACAAACCGTTATTACTACAATGCACAAAAACTCTTCACTAAACCTCGGTGAAAAACTGGAACAAAGACATTCTAGATGATGAGCTTGTGGATAAAATCGTAAAGGGCAACTCCATCACCCTAAAACTAATAACCAACGAAACATGTAGAGAGACCCATTTCAAATTAGTACACAGAGCTTTCATCCCTTTCACCACCAAACATGATACGTATCAAGCTGCTTCCTGCCCTTGGTGCTCCCAACCCAGACCAACCCTCTTCCACCGCTTTTGGAACTGCCCACACATAGTGGAGTTCTGGGACAAAACCATCTCTTTTATCTATGGGATAACTGACTCTGTAATTCCAAAAGACCCTGTACTACTCCTCTTTGGTTACCCAAAACTCAAAGACCCAAAAGGACATAATAGGCTATTAGACCTCCAGGACAACTACCAATGGCCTCTTCTCACTCTGCTATCAGCCCGCAGAGCAATTCTCAAACAATGGACCTTTCCCACCCCACCTACTGTCACTGAGATAAAGAGAGAGTTAACCTCACTGCTTCGGGAAAAACTGGACACCCTTCTTCAGAAAGATTTGCACAAAAAAAATTCCTTAAAGAGATGGAACTCATTCATCAATAAAGGCCTAACATCAACTGAACTCAAGGATCTTCACTCTCCCCCAATAATCCAGGCCTTTCCATAAATATGAACGAGTACACAGCAGAAGCTGACAGTTCAAGAGCATCCTTTTCCCTCTTGGGATCAGCCGGATATATATAATACTGAGGACTCGATTCAAGGAAATAATCTCCTTCATTTCTGCAGCCCCTCTCCACAAGACTGCACGGAGTGAGAGAGCTAAAACACAACCTCAAGCAGGCTTTAATACCTCGCATGACCACTAACCTTCCACCTGCCGCTCCTCCTCTCCCCACTCTCTCTTCCCCACTCCAATTTTTCTTACTCACCCCCCCCCCCCATTTGTCTCATAGTCTACACGGTTATAACATTTTTGACCTTTGAATATAACCTTTTGTTAAAATGTTCTTACTTCAAATTGGGAGTAAAACCTATGAAATATCCAGATCAGTCGAGGCTAAGGCTGATAAACCCTTGAACCCTATCTCATATGGCTAGTTCATCCTACTAATGTTACATCACTTTACCTATGTAAAATGTTTTTTACTTTATATTCTGATTGATGTGTATTTCATGTATACTGTTCAATAAAATGTATTAAAAAGAAAAAAAAAAGTATTTTATTTATACAAAAGATTAAAAGTAGAGTATCCAAATATGGCAAAAACATTAATTACAATTAAAAAATAAATGTGTTGAAATACGGTCCCACTGTGCAATAATTCCACTAAATGTTTAGTAATGCCTCAATTGAGAGACAGAAACATGTAGAGGAGTCTAAATTCCTTGAGGACTCACTAAGCTACTTGTCCCTCAATACATTTTATCTAAAAAACCTTTTGTATATTGTCTGAGGTACCAAGATAATCCATTTTCTTTTGGGAGGCTGGTAGGGGAACTTCCTCCCTTCAAATTTTTGTGTTAATTACTTGGATGATGGTCCCCCTAATTGACTACCAAAATATAATTCTTATAAAGGCTTGCCCTTGATTTCTAATACCAAAGATGAACACAACAACTATGCAACAGAATTCTACAAAGTTTCAATCTTAGGATGGGGGAGCCCTCCACTTGTAATCATAAGAAAACAACCCAAAAATGCCATGGATATGGGCTCAACCCCCCCCCCCCCAATGTATTAATGTAAGTATATCCCAAATATAGGGAGTAGGGAGCAAAAGCCAAACAAGCTATACAGAGTAGAGGTACGACTGTTTAATTCACATAAAAGCATGTCTTTATTGTATGAGCACTAAAAATCCCACATTAACAAACATTTATCACAAGACATTTAAAATTCATTTCCAGCTAAACTGCTCCTGTTCCTATATATATATATATATATATATATATATATATATATATATATATATATATATATCCTTATAATTTTATAAACCTGTAACAATTACTAGCATATATGGTTTGTAATATATCATGTATGTATGTATGTATGTATGGACTGGGTGGCCACCCTATTTGCGTCTGAAAAACATTTAATAAAGATTGACCACTTCAATACAGGACGTTTATACCCCCTACCTGCCCAGACCAATTTTCAGCTTTCAACGCTCTCACACTTTGAATGACAATTGCTCTCTCATGCTACACTGCACCCAAACAAAATTTTTTGCATTTTTTCACACAAATAGCGCTTTCTTTTGGTGGTATTTAATGACCTCTGTGTTTTTTATTTTTTGCGACATAAGTGAAAAAAGTGCAAACATTTTGAAAAAAAAAATTTGCAAATAAGTAATTTTTGTTAATAAATTTGGGCCAAAACCTATACTGCTACCTATCTTTGGTAAAAAAAATAACCCAAATAAGTGTATATTATTTGGTCTATGAGAAAGTTATAGAGTCTACAAGCTATTGAAAATGGATCACACCTGATGTACTGATGGCCTATCTAATTTCTTGAGGCCCTGAAATGTCAGGAAAGTACAAATACCCCCCAAATGACCCCTTTTTGAAAAGTAGACTTTCCAAGGTATTTAGTATGAGGCTTGGCAAGTTTTTTGAAGTTGTACTTTTTTCCCACAATTCTTGGGAAAATTAAGAAAGTATTATTATTTTTTTTTTGCACAAAATTGTCATAACAACAAGTTATTTCTCACACACAGCATATGCATACTTCCAATTACACCCCAAAATACATTCTGCTACTCGCCCCGAGTATGGCGATACCACATGTGTGAGATGTTTTCACAGCCTGGCCACATAGAGAGGTCCAACGTGCAGGGAGCACCGTCAGGCGTTCTAGAAGCATAAATTACACATATGATTTCCTAACCACCTATTACACTTTTGAAGGCCCTGCAGCACCAGGACAATAGAATTACCCACAAAATGACCCCATTTTGGAAAGCAAACATCCCAACGTATATTCTATGAGGCATTGTGAGTCTTTTGTATGGTCCATTTGTTTCCACAAGTCTTCAGAAAACGTGGAAAGAAAATGAAAACATATTTTTTTTTCACACAGTGGTCAATTTAAATATTTTGAACACATAGCATGTATATAGCAAAAATAACCCCCCCAAAATATATTCTGCTACTTGTCCCGAGTATGGCGATACCACATGTGTGAGACTTTTTCATACTCTGGCCACATAGAGGGGTCCAACATGCAGGGAGCACCGTCAGGCATTCTAGGAGCAGAAATTTCACATCTAATTTCCTAACAACCTATTACACTTTTGAAGGCCCTGGAGTACCATTTTGGAAAGCAAACACCCCAACGTATATTCTATGAGACATTATGAGTCTTTTGAATGGTTCATTTTTTTCCACAAGTCTTCAAAAAACATGGAAAGAAAATTAAAACGCTTTCATTTTTACACAAAGTGGTCAATTGATAAGATATTTTTAACACATAGCATATACATAGCAAAAATTGACCCCCAAAATATATTCTGCTACTCGTCCCGAGTATGGCGATACCACATGTGTGAGACCTTTTCACACCCTGGCCACATACAGAGGCCGAACATGCAGGGAGCACCATCAGGCATTCCAGGAGCATAAATTACACATAAAATTTCATTCATACCTATCACAATTTTGAAGGCCCTGGAGCACCAAGACAGTGGAATTACCCCCAAAATGACCCCATTTTGGATAGCAAACACCCGAGGTATATTCTATGAGGCATGGGTTGCAGATAGGTACTTGAATACTCTGATGGGCTAAAGATAGGTACTCGGGTACTCTGATGGGCTGCAGATAGGTACTTGGGTACGTTGGTGGGCTGGTAAAAGGTACTCTGATGGGCTGCAGATAGGTACTCGGTTACTCAGATGGATTGGTGACTGGTACTCGAGTAATCTGAAGACCAGGTGACAGGTACTCGGGTACTTTGATGGGCTGGTGACAGGTACTCGGGTACTCTGATGGGCAGGTGACAGGTACTCGGGTACTCTGAGCAGGTGACGGGTACTCTGATAGGCTGGTGACAGGTACTTGGGTAATCAGATGGGCAGGTGACAAGTACTCTGATGGTCTAGTGACAGGTACTCGGATACTCTGATGGGCAGGTGACAGGTACTCTGATGATCTGGTGACGGGTACTCTGGTGGGCTGGTGACATGTACTTGGGTACTTTGATGGACTGGTGACAGGTACTTGGGTTCTTTGATGGGCAGGAGACAGGTACTCGGGTACTCAGATGGGCTGGTGACAGGTACTCGGGTACTTTGATGGGTTGGTGACAGGTACTTGGGTACTCTGATGGGCTGGTGACAGGTACTGGGGTACTCTGATGGGTTGGTGACAGGTATTCGGGTACTCAGATGGGTTGGTGACCGGCACTCGGGTACTCTGATGGGCTGGTGGCGGGTACTCGGGTACTTTGATGAGCAGGTACTATGATGAGCTGGTGACAGGTACTCGGGTACTTTGATGGGTTGGTGACAGGTACTTGGGTATTTTGATGGGTTGGTGACAGGTACTCGGGTACTCTGATGGGCTGGTGACAGGTACCGGGGTACTCTGATGGGTTGGTGACAGGTACTCGAGTACTCAGATGGGCTGG
>BLSH010000530.1:25642-39822 GCA_018402905.1 Glandirana rugosa
GCAACAATAAACAAAAAAAACGGTTATAGACCCCTAGTCTGAGAAACGACGTAAGTTTTCCACACCATCCTAGCAGGGACACATAACAGACTACCTAGACAGACAAGCCACCTTGTCCGTCTAGGTACCTAGAGAACAATAGAGATGGGGGCAATAAAGAAATGAGTCTTGGTGATAGAAAAGGGTTATAAGGACGTAGGGGAATGTGAGGGTGGTGTGTACGCAGTAACAGGGGAGCCGGAATGTAGGGGCGGTCGTGGTAAAAGGGGAGGGACCAACATAAAATCTGTAAGAAACGCCCCATTCCATGGTGGCACTCTCTGTAAACATCAACCAAAGGGTGCAAAATGATAGATATCGTCAAAATTTGTGGTAAAAGCAATAAAAAAGACCGAACAGACAGATCCATCAGACAATACACAGGGACGATCCTACCACACCTTTTGAATGCAGCAAAGAGTCTGATCCCCAGATATTGGCAAAAAAAACAAATAACAACGATGAGGGAGTGGTGCCTAAGGGTGGAAGAAATAAGAAATATGGAGTCCATGAGGATAAGACAGGAAGAGTTAATAGAAGATGAAACGGGGAAATGGAAGGGATGGACTATCTTCAAAAACTCCAGTACATTTACAAAGATAATGAGCTTGGGAGAAATAGAGGTCAGAACCTAGAGGGGAAAGGGAGAGGGGGGAGGAGGAAAACCCAGAGAAGTGAAGAGGGGAAATGGAATGACCATGTGGGTGTCAAAGAAAACATAAGCAATCCTCCCAGCATAACGGGAAGTTAAAAGAAAAAATGAAAAGGGAAATAAAAAGAAAGGATATGAGAGACCGGAAATGATGAGATGTCACCCCACGATGACACGCTGAAAGTGATAACACGTGGTGGAAGTAAGGGTCAACAACATGAAAGACCAAGACAACTGATCCGGAAAAGAAAAAAAAAAAAGATGATTTTAGAACAATAATTTGTCCCTCACACCAGCAGCAGGAACCTCTCCCTATAACAGCATGATATGATTTTAGAACACTGATCTGTCCCTCACACCAGCAGCAGGAACCTCTCACTATACAAGTATGATATGTTTTAGAACACTAATCTATCCCTCACAGCAGCAGCAGGAATCTCTCCCTATAGCAGTATGAGATGATTTTAGAATGCTAATCTATGCCTCATACCAGCAGCAGGAACTTCTCATTATTGCAGTATGATGATTTTAGAACGCTAATCTATCCCTCACACCAGCACCAGGAAGGAACCTCTCCCTATACCAGTATGAGATGATTTTAGAACAATAATCTGTACCTCACAACAGCAGCAGGAACCTCTCACTATAGCAGTATGAGATGATTTTAGAACGCTAACCTATCCCTCACACCAGCACCAGGAACCTCTCCCTATAGCACTATGAGATGATTTTAGAACACTAATCTATCCCTCACAATAGCAGCACTAACCTCTCCCTATAGCAGTATGAGATGATTTTAGAACACATCTGTCCCTCACACGAGCAGCAGGAACCTCTCCCTATACCCGTATGATATGATTTTAGAACCCTATTATTTCCCTCATACCAGCAGCAGGGACCTCTCCCTATACCAGTATGATATGATTTTAGAACATTAATCTATCCCTCACACCAGCAGCAGTAACCTCTCCCTATAGCTGTTTGAGATAATTTTAGAACACTAATCTATCCGTCACACCAGCACCAGGAAGGAACCTCTACCTATAGCAGTATGAGATGATTTTAGAACATTAATCTATCCCTCACAGCAGCAGCAGGAACCTCTCACTATAACAGTATGATATGAATTTAGAACACTAATCTATGCATCACAGCAGCAGCAGGAACCTCTCCCTATAACAGTATGAGATGATTTTAGAACACTAATCTGTCCCTCACACCAGCAGTAAGAACCTCTTCCTATAGCAGTATGAGATGATTTTAGAACACTAATCTGTCCCTCACAGCAGCAGCAGGAACCTCTCCCTATAGCAGTATGAGATGATTTTAGAACACTAATCTATCCCTCACAGCAGCAGCACTAACCTCTCCCTATAGCAGTATGAGATTACTTTAGAACCCTAATATTTCCCTCACACCAGCAGCAGGAACCTCTCCCTATACCAGCATGATATGATTTTAGAACGCTAATCTATCTCTCACATCAGCAGCAGTAACCTCTCCCTATAGCTGTTTGAGATGATATTAGAACACTAATCTATCCCTCACACCAGCACCAGTAAGGAACCTCTCCCTATAGCAGTATGAGATGATTTTAGAACACTAATCTATCCCTCACACCAGCAGCAGGAACCTTTCCCTATAGCAGTATTATATGATTTTAGAACACAAATCAATCCCTCACAGCAGCAGCAGGAACCTCTCCCTATAACAGTATGAGATGATTTTAGAACACTAATCTGTCCCTCACATTAGCAGTACAAACCTCTCCCTATACCAGTATGTTATGATTTTAGAACACTAATCTGTCCCTCACAGCAGCAGCAGCAGCAGGAACCTCTCCCTATAGCAGTATGAGATGATTTTAGAACGCTAATCTGTCCCTCACACCAGCACCAGGACGGAACCTCTCCCTATAGCATTATGAGATGATTTTAAAACGCTAATCTGTCCCTCACACCAGCACCAGGACGGAACCTCTCCCTATAGCATTATGAGAGGATTTTAGAACACTAATCTATCCCTCACAGCAGCATCACAAACCTCTCCCTATAGCAGTATGAGATGATTTTAGAACACTAGTCTGTCCCTCTCACCAGAAGCAGGAACCTCTCCCTATACCAGTATGATATGATTTTAGAACACTGATCTGACCCTCATAGCAGCAGCAGGAACCTCTCACTATAGCAGTATGAGATGATTTTAGAACACTAATCTGTCCCTCACAGCAGAAGCAGGAACCTCTCCCTATGGCAAATTCAGATGATTTTAGAACACTAATCTGTCCCTCACAATAGCAGTAGGATCCTCTAACTATACCAGTATGATATGATTTTAGAACACTAATCTGTCCCTCACACCAGCAGCAGGAATGAACCTCTCCCTATAGCAGTGTGAGATGATTTTAGAACACTAATCCACCTCTCACAGCAGCAGCAGCAGGGACTTCTCCCTATAGCAGTATGAGATGATTTTAGAACACTAATGTATCCCTCACAACAGCAGCAGCAGGAACCTCTCTATGTAGCAGTATGAGAAGATTTTAGAACACTAATCTATCCCTCACAGCAGCAGCTGGAACCTCTCCCTATAGCAGTATGAGATGATTTTAGAACACTAATCTATCTCTCACACCAGCACCAGGAACCTCTCCCTATAGCAGTATGATATGATTTTATAACGCTAATCTATCCCTCACACCAGCACCAGGAAGGAACCTCTTCCTATAGCAGTATGAGATGATTTTATATCACTAATCTATCCCTCACAGCAGCAGCAGGAACCTCTCCCTATAGCAGTATGAGATGATTTTAGAACACTAATCTGTTCCTCACACCAGCAGCAGGAACCTCTCCCTATACCAGTATAATATAATTTTAGAACAATAATCTGTCCCTCACAGCAGCAGTAACCTCTCACTATAGCAGTATGACATGATTTTAGAACACTAATCTGTCCCTCACACCAGCAGCAGGAACCTCTCCCTATAGCAGTATGAGATGATTTTAGAACACTAATCTGTCCCTCACAACAGCAGCAGGAACCTCTCTCTATAGCAGTATGAGATGATTTTAAAACACTAATCTGTCCCTCACACCAGCAGCAGGAACCTCTCCTTATACCAGTATGATATGATTTTAGAACACTAATCTGTCCCCCACACCAGCAACAGGAACCTCTCCCTATACCAGTATGATATGATATTAGAACACTAATCTGCCCCTCACAGCAGCAGCAGGGACCTCTCCCTATAGCAGTATGATATGATTTTAGAACACTAATCTGTCCCTCACAGCAGCAGCAGGAAGGAACCTCTCCCTATAGCAGTATGAGATGATTTTAGAACACGAATCTGTCCCTCACAGCAGCGGGAACCTCTCCCTATAGCAGTATGAGATGATTTTAGAACGCTAATCTATCCCTCACACCAGCACCAGGAACCTCTCCCTATAGCAGTATGAGATGATTTTAGAACAGTAATCTATCCCTCACACCAGCACCAGGAAGGATCCTCTCCCTATAGCAGTATGAGATGATTTTAGAACACTAATCTATCCCTCACACCAGCAGCAGGAACCTCTCCCTATAGCAGTATGAGATGATTTTAGAACACTAATCTATCCCTCACAGCAGCGGCAGGAACCTCTCCCTATAGCAGTATGAGATGATTTTAGAATGCTAATCTATCCCTCACACCAGCACCAGGAACCTCTACCTATAGCAGTATGAGATGGTTTTAGAATGCTAATCTATCCCTCACAGCAGCACTATTGACCTCTCCCTATACCAAGTATGAGATGATTTTAGGACGCTCATCTTTCCCTCACAGAGACGGCAGCATCCTCTCCCTACACTAGCCTGAGAGCATGTGAAATGTAGTGCTACGTGACTCCAGTTCATATCGAGGCTGGGTTACATGATGCACTGGCCAATCACAGCCATGCCATTAGTAGGCATGGCTGTGATGGCTTCTAACTGCAAACAAGTGAAATGCTTTTTGATTGACTGCCCTGCAGCTATTCAAAAGGCGCGAAAAATACCTGAACCCAGACTTTTTCTCAAATGTCCGGGTTTGGGTTTGGGACACAGACACCCCAAAGTCCGGTACGAACCCGAACTTTACAGTTCCGGTTCGCTCAACTCTAATAGTGATGTTATGTGAGGCACGGTGATCGATGGTTGATATGTGTCGCCCTGCATGCGTTCATTTGGAGTGGACTTAGGTGGAATCTGGTCGGGGTTTTACCAGCCATCTTTGCAGGGTTGGTTCCAGACCATATTTTGTGGTCCACAGGAATCCACTATCAGGTGGTTTAAATAACCAGGAAGAGAGGAAAGTTTTTGCTCTGGCCTGGAACTCAGGAGCCATCAGCCTGAGAGAGCTGACGTATGGAAGTTTGCTTATGGACTGAGACAAAAATGTTTGCACTGTCTATATTCTGTGGGTGTCTGGGAGAAGCCCTGCACCCCTCAGTTAGGATGGCGAGGATTTATTTTCTGTTTTGTTTATTTGATTTGTACATGCAACCTTTTATATAAACCTGGCTACAAGCCAGATTTTAAGAAAGCCTGCCATTTGGGCTGCCTTTTTCCAAGTAAGGTGATCCCCATTGTTCTAACCCCCCACAATATATATATATATATATATATATATATATACGCTGCATTTAGTGTAGACTATATACAGTGCATGCTCAGATAAGAATCTGGCATCGTTTTTAAGGGGAACTCCACGCCAACATTTAAAAAAAAAATTGGCATAGGGTCCCCCCCTAAAATCCATTTCAGGTCCTTCAGGTCTAGTATGGATTTTAAGGGGAACCCTACACCAACATTTTAAAACCAAATGGTGTGGGGGTCCCCCCAAAGTCTGTACCAGGCCTTTCAGGTATGGTATGTATTTTAAGGGGAACCCTGCAACAAATGTTTTAAAAAAATAGCATGGGGTTCCCCTCAAAATGAATACCAGACCCTTATCTGAGCATGCAGCCTGGCAGGGCAGGAGAGGGGGTGGGCAAGCATCCCCTTCTGAACTGTAACATCCCCCCAAAGCACCATGTCCCCATGTTGATGGGGAGAAGGAAAAAGTGAGCACTTCAAGGGAGGGGTGCAAATCAGCCCTATAATCTTCAAATAAAGGTGAATAAAATCCAAGCGTATTAACCACTTGACCACTGGGCACTTAAACCCCCTTAACAACCAGACAGATTTTCAGGTTTCAGTGCTCTCACATTTTGAATAACAATTACTCAGTCATGCAACACTGTACCCATATGACATGTTTGTCCTTTTTTTCCACACAAATAGAGATTTCTTTTGGTGGTATTTAATCACCGCTGGGTTTTTAATTTTTTTGTGCTATAATGAAAAAATACTGAAGATGTTGTAAAAAAATGCATTTTTCTTTGTTTCTGTTATAACATTTTGCAAATTAGTAATTTGTCTTCATACATTGTGGCCAACATTTATACTGCTACATATCTTTGGTAAACAAAAAACGAATCGGTGTATATTATTTGGTCTTTGTAAATGTTATAAAGTCTACAAGCTATGGTGCCAATCACTGAATATCACACCTTATGTGCTTGGCCTATCTCATTTCTTGAGACCCTAACAAGCCAGGAAAGTACAAACAACCCCCCCCCCCCAAATGACCCCTTTTGGAAAGTACAGTCCAAAAACACATTCTACTACTCCTCCTGAGTATGGCCATACCACATGTGTGAGACTTTTACACAGCCTGGCCAGATACAGAGGCCCAACATGAAGGGAGAACCATTAGGCGTTCTAGGAGCATAAATTACACATATAATTTGCTGACTACCTCTTGCACTTTTGATGGTCCTGAAGCACCAGGAAAATTGAAACACCCAAAAAATGACCCTGTTTTGGAAAGCATAAACCCCAACGTATATTCTAGGAGGCATAATGAGTTTTTTGAACATGTAATTTTTTTTCCACAAGTTTTTGGAAAATGTGGAAAGAAAATGAAAACTATTTTTTTTTACACAAAGTTGTCCATTTATACAATATTTCTAACACACAGCATGTACCTAGCAAAAATTACCCTCCAAAATATATTCTGCTACTCCTCCTGAGTATGGCGATACCACATGTGTGACACTTTTACACAGCCTGGCCACATACAGAGGCCCGACATGCAGGGAGCACCGTCAGGTGTTCTAGGAGCATACATTTCAAATCTAATTTGACTACTTTTAACACTATTGTGAGGCACTTTGGTGGCATGGATAGGCACTGTAGTGGCATGGATGGGCACTGTAGTGGCATGGATAGGTACTGTAGTGGCATGGATGGGCACTGTAGTGGCATGGATGGATCACGGATGAGAACTGATGTGGCATGGATGAGCATGAATGAGGCAAAAATGAGCCATGGATGGAGATGGATGAGCCATGGATGGGGATGGATGAGCACGGATGGGGATGACTGAGCATGGATGGGGATGGATGAGCACAGATGGGGATGAATGAGCATAGAAGAGGATGACTGAGCACAGATGGGGATGACTGAGCATGGATGGGGATGGATGAACATGGATGGGGATGGATGAGCACGTATGGGGATGGATGAGCACAGATGAGGATGACTGAGCATGGATGGGGATGGATGAGCATGGATGGGGATGGATGAGCATGGATGGAAAAGGATGAGCACAGATGGGGATGGATAAGCACGGATGGGGATGGATGAGCACGGAAGGGGATGGATGAGCATGGATGGGGAGGGGTGAGCATGAATGGGGATGACTGAGCACAGATGGGTGGGTGAGTATGGCTGGGTGGGTGAGCATGGCTGGGTGGGTGAGCACGGCTGGATGGGTGAGCATGGCTGGGTGGGTGAGCATGGCTGGGTGGGTGAGCATGGCTGGGTGGGTGAGCATGGATGGATGGCTGGGTGAGCATGGATGGGTGGATAAGCATGCATGGCTGGATGGGTGAGCATGGCTGGGTGAGGGTGGCTGGATGGGTGGCTGGGTGAAGATGGCTGGGTGTGTGAGCATGGATGGATGGATGGGTGAGGATGGCTGGCTGGCTGGGTGAGCATGGATGGCTGGCTGGGTGAGGATGGCTGGCTGGGTGAGGCTGGATGGATGGATGTGGGGTGCAGCCTGGCACATAGCAGCGCTGTGGGCACTACACATCCTGCCCACAGTGCTGCTGCATCTGTTCTCTCCCCTCTCCTCACACACTGCACCGATCGGTGCGGAGAGGGGAGAGAAAAGCCGGAACTTCTGCTGGCTTATTTACATGTGATTGCTTCGTCATTTGACATCACGTGGTAAAAGGCTGCTGCGAGCAGCCATTCACCATGGACATTCACCATGGACAATCCATGGACACGGCAGTCATGGATGACGGGTCGTGCGTTCATAGGAGGACGTCATTGTACGCCCTCCCATGGTTAAGCAACCGCCCTGTAGCCATCATTTGACTATAGGATGGTTGTTAACTGGTTAAATAGTTGTAAAGAACAATGTGTGTGAAACACAATGATCTAAAATTCAGTGCTGAACCATGTGTAATCCACTGCTGGCATACAAACACAGGAAAACGTTTAGATAGTCATTTGTGTGTGGAACACAGTCTCTGGTTGCTGCTTGCATTTAACAGATAGGTATGAGGCTGCTTCTGGCAAAGGCTGGGATGCCTGGGTGGGAACTAGATAAAGTAGAAAACAAAAAGTGCTAGACCGTATCTAATGCAGCAGGGTTTATTTCAACAATGGGGTATTTAAAAACAATAAGAAATGCACTCACATGGTGCAAGGTAAAAAGTGTTTATCTGGAGCGGCACTCAGATAAGCTGCTGGAGGTGCTGACAGTCTGTGACCAGATCCCTGATGTAAAAAATTGGATATGATTGGGCTAGGCGCTACTTTATAAAGAAAGAAGAAACCAAACAAAAAAAACAAAAAAACAAAACCATAACCTTATGTTGCTTTTAAGTGACTTCTATGGTGCAGATTGATGTACCATATGCACTATGTGTGACCACAGTGACAGGAGAACCATAAACTAGTACAACCTACTATATATCCTGTGTACTATTAAACCAGTAGTTATTACTCAGTTGATGTATGTGTTGTATAAATATATATATATATATATATATATATATATATATATATATATCAAAGTGCTTGTAAATTGTAGTGTATATACTCCTGCGCTTCCACTAACACGGGAATTTTCCAAACATAAACCTAGATAAGCATGGGGTGTGTAGCGAAGCGCTGACCTATAGTGCAATGTATTAAGCAAAATAAATAATTCCTGTATATATATCAGCGTATGTAATATTCAGAGTCTGTTTGTGAAATTAAATTATGTGGTATGAACCTTAAATCATATATTGTAATATAATGCTGTGTTATTTTTATCCTCTATACAATATAGATATACATATCTGTGCAAAAAAGCATTAAAGTGAATATTTCTTAATAATACAGATATTTTGGATCTCAAGGCTGGATCCATAAAACCATTATATGCATTCAGGGATATTATAAATAAAATCACACTTAGTGCTCACAGTTAGTAATAAATGCTAAAGATAAATGTCCCAATATTGTGAAATAATCTCTCAAATGTATACAATATCATAACCAAAAAAAAAAATTAAAAATATAAAATTATAAAGAATATTTATACATAAAAAACAGTGCAGATGCAAAAAAGTGTTCAGTATGCAATTGTGACTGCGTTTTTTTTTTTTTTAATTTATAGTTCCACCACATCCAGTGATCTGATGTGCTCCTCTAATTCTTCCAACCATTCCTTCTTTCCTCCACCAGTATTTGTGATGAACTTGTGCTTTAATGTTTCTACAGTGATTATCCAGTGATTCTCTCCACACGTGCCAGTTCTATGAGTTTTAGCCTCTCACCTGAGATGTGCTAGAGCGCTAGCACATAAAGGTATCTTTGTCCTGTGGGGCTAGAGATCCTTGAGCTATCTATTTTCCAAAAAGGGGAAATTTTTAGGGCATTTGTACTGTCCTGATGTTTTTGGGCCTCAAGAAATGAGATAGGCCGTCAGTACATCAGGATTGATCAATTTTCAGATATATAGTTTGTGGACTCTATAACTTTCACACAGACTAAATCATTTACACTGATTTGGGTTATTTTTACCAATGAAATGTAGCAGAATACACTTTGGCCTAAATTTATTTAAAAATTTTATAACAGAAATTTTTTTTCCAAATTTTCAGTCTTTTTCATTTTTTTTAGCAAAAAACTCAGTGGTGATTAAATACCACCACACAAAAGCTTTAGTTGTGTGAACCAAATGATAAAAATCTAGTTTGGGTATAGTATCGCGCAATTGTCAAGTTGAAAATTGTCCTAGGCAGGAAGGGGGTAAAAACGCCGGTATTGAAATGGTTAAAGGGGAAAAGGCATGTGTGACCTTTTTATTTAAAGGCCCATATTTGAAGGTGAGTGTACATCTTTTGCTTCTCTTAGTGGTAGAGTTCCTCTTTAATTTTCACTGTGAAATTCACAAAATGTGTGATTGAAGACTTATGATATTTATTTTAAATGTGGATTAACGTATTTATTCACTAATGATTTATTGCTTTATTATAGAAGCTATTAATTGAGTATATTTCACTTTTTGGTTGAAAAAATAAGCAAAGTAGCTGCATTGTTTCGCTAAAATGACAGTCTAGTCCTAAACACAAGCCTCTCCGGTAAGTGTCTAGCTAATTTAATTTTATGATTTAGTTATGATTATTACACAGTGAAATAATCATATTGGTTAGTTTCCACATTAGAAAAAGTATTTACCAAAATGATGGTGATAAATGTTGATGTTTGGCTGCCAGACTGATGACAAATAAACCTCATATTTGGCCATATCAATAAACAAAACCCAAAGTCTTGTTTGTTTGACAGCTATGTTTTTCACAAGCTGGGTATATAGACCCATTCATAAAATCCTCAGATAAATGAAAAATATGATCTATTACAAAGCTCTAGCTCTAATTGCATTACCGTTGACATTTATAGTCTCAGGTGCTGAAAAAAGACCTTGGTTTTATATAGAGAATAGTTTGAATTGCAAAAGAAAATCAATACAGCACTGGACTGAAACCTTTTACGGTTCATATTGTACAATATGCTCTCAAACTGGAAAGGGTTATGATAAATTACAAACTGTGACCTATATATACAGTATATTAAGATTGTTTGTGCTACTAACACAATCTTTTGCTACCTATATATACTGACACTAATAAACATACAGAATTAGCTTTATTCACGGTATTGTTTGACCTTTTTTTTTCTAAATGATAAGAAGAACAAATAAAAGCATTTACTCTTTAATTATGTTTTGTAATTAAGTTATAAAATTAAAATTAAACATATCTTAAAAAAAGGAAAAGAGTTTTACAATTTACAAATGTTTATCAGGTATAGTTCAACAGGATGACAGTCAAATTCCTTATTACTCCAGCCTGGAAATTGGCACATCATTTTATCACTAGGATAAAAAAAAATCTTAGGATTACCAATAGAGTTGAGCGAACTTCTAGAAGTCCGGGTTCTGCTGGTTCGGCCGAACTTCGGGACAAAGTCCGGGTTCGGGTCTGGACAGAACCCGAACTTTGTCCCGGACCCCGAACCCCTGATGTTTGCAGAACAGTAGTTCAGTTAGTCCCGGTTTTATTTAAAGTAACACACACAGCTTCGAGATGTTTGCAGAACAGTAGTTCAGTTAGTCCCGGTTTTATTTAAAGTGACACACACAGTTTACAGATGTTTGCAGAACAGTAGTCCAGTTAGTCCCGGTTTTATTTAAAGTGACACACACATTTTCCAGATGTTTGCAGAACAGTGATATGGGTTCTCCCAGCTTATTTATACTTTTTTGACACAGTTTGAAGATGATTTTAGAACAGTTATATGGCTTCTACCGTTAATTAATACTTTTCAGACCCAGTTTTTTTTTTATTTCAAAGTTTTATTAGAAATATTAACAACTCAGAATTCAAATACAAGTACTTTGCATTTTCTGATGGAGGGAGGGATGGGTAGTGGGGGAGGGGTAAGGAAAATACCTGAAGGTTTGAGCAGAATATAGATATTATATAGGTATCAGCTAGAAGATATTATATAGGAGGATATAGAAGATGCATGGCTTGGAAGTGGGTAAGAGAGGGGGGAGGGGAAGTGGGGGGGGCATAGGGTAGGAGAACAGAAAAGTTTCAGAGGGAGTTCTGCAGGCCAGGCTCAGCAGGAGCATATAGCATTCTCCGTGAAAATTCATGGGAGTTCCGTGGTGATACCTGGATGGATAGAGGAGACCTAGTGCTTACCCGCCATTCCTCCCCCCCCCCCCCGCGATGAGGGAGGAGGAAGGTAGTGGGCAGGCCAAGTCTGCTTCCAGGGTTTGAAAGGGCGTTGGTGGTGATTTCAGGAGAGAATTTGAAATTTTAGCCGGAAAATGCTTGGCCTGGTGAGTTGCAGAAGCGCTTCTGATACAACAAGCTATATCACATAAGTTAATGATAAACGGCAAATATCACAGTTAGTCTAAGTAGTTCCTGCAGGAAAGGAAATTTACGTTGGCTTTAAGCCAGAGCAAGTATTTTATAGTGTTAGTTAACAGTATTTTTCCTGAGGTAATGTAAGTTTGACAGGTTTGGTAGTTTGGACTGCCGAAGATCCCTGGAGGTGAGGTGAGAGTACTGAAGGTTGAGAGAGAGCAAAGGTGGTTACTGATCTCTGTTTGATAGGTTTGTGGGCGGGACATAATGATAGTACAGGTGTGGGGGTGTGAGTCCCTCTTGGGCTTGTTTGGAGAAGGTGGTCGTAATATATGTGTTCCATTTTCTGTAAAGTAGTAATTGCGAACCTTGTTTGTTGGCCCAGTAGTCCAGTAGATCTCTGTATAGAAGAGTGTTTAGCTGTTTCTGTGCCTCTGAAATTGTAGGAGGATGTACTTGTGTCCAGTGCGACATAATCGCTTTGCGGGCTGCTAGCAAGCACAAATGGGTCCAGGTGCCTTTTAGGGTTTCTGAAGGGGCCAGACTCTGGGGAGGTGTGGTAGTCACTGAAGAGCATTATGGTCGGATGGCATGGAACAGATTGGTTGGTTACTTTGGTTATAAATGCCTGAACTTGTGTCCAGAAGGTTGTAACTTTAGGGCAGTTCCAGAGTCTATGAGCAAGAGACGGGTTATGTAGATTACACCATGGGCAGATTCTGGATCCAGGGAGGGACGGATGGATGTAATAAGGGATGTAGGCCCTGTGCAAAATCTTGAGCTGCGTCTCTCTCCAGTTCTCATTGGTTGTTGATTTCAAGGTTTTGTTATGGCCTCCTAAAATTGCTTCTTGGGATAGTTCCAGTCCCAGTTCCCTCGACCATGCCTTTATAGAAGTTGACTCCAGGGATTTAGAGAAAAAGGTGAGTAGGTTCCTATATATGAGGGAGACCGAGAGGTTTCTGTTGTGTACGATGGTATCCAATGCAGAGGAGCGGAACCTTGATTGGGGGTCCGGGCATATTTTTTACGCACGAAGGTGGTTAGTTGATGTATGTGGAAATTATGATGGACCGGTAAATTGTAGTGCTCTAGTGTGTATTGGGTTGGTGATGGTATACCGGTTTTTGGGTCGAACAGGTCGATCAGTCTCTTGAGGTTGTGGTTGTCCCAAATGCGGAAAGCTTCGTGATGGGTGGAGGGGGTGAACATCGGGTTCCCTCTAATGGGTAGGAACTCAGAGATATTAGGGGGAAGATGCTGAGCCCTTCTTGTTTTCCTCCATGCTACAAGAGTGTCTCTTACCAGTAGGTTGTTCTCGAGGTGTGGTGGAAGACTATTTGGGTTGCAGTGGAGGATAGATCCTAGCTCATAGGGTTGTACCATTGCTGATTCTATTTCATAGTTAGTATATTTGGACTCCCTAGTTAGCCAGTCTAGGCCACTACGTAATACACAAGATAGGTTATATAGCCTAATATGTGGAAGTCCCAGGCCCCCCTCGCTCCTTGGTAGGCGCAGTTTTGACAGGGCTATTCTAGGTTTTTTGCGTTGCCAGAGGAAGGCTGTGATACCTCGGTCAAGTTTTTGGAGGTCCGAATGCTTAATTAAGATAGGAATAGTTGACAGTTTTGACGCGGATGGTTCCTCGCTCCCCCCGGACCCTGAAGGTGTATAATCCGATATATTGGATAGAACACATAATGCATCACCGGATCTGACCGATTGATCCCTCAGGTTTATATGATTGATACTTTATCTTAGTCGTTACCATGTTGGGATACTCGATCCTAGATAGGAGGTGACGTTGGGTTTATCAGAAGGTGGTGTGGAGCTCTTGTTGGATGACCATTCTCTGTGAGAACATCGTACCTCCTTTTGTTCTTCCCGAGTCGTAGAAGGGGGATTATAGAGACTCAAGGATGGGTAATCTCCCTTGGGCTACAAGTGGGGGAGGTGGGTAGTGCTTCGAA
>BLSH010000530.1:48713-59005 GCA_018402905.1 Glandirana rugosa
TTGGACGGTCGACAAGTTGTCCATTCGCCAAACAAAGAACAACGTGTCACTGACGGACCCGCAATCGGTGACGATTGACAAATTAATCGGGGAGGTACAAGGTTTCTGAAGCGTCGGACACATCGAAAGGGGATCCTGTACCCTAACCAGACGTGGGGAGTTTGACGGGTTACGTAGGAGGTGATTCACATTTCCTAGTCTCCCCAATTGTCGGCCGAGTCTCTGTCAGGTAATTGGTGAACGGCTGGCGGCTAGCCGTAGACTGCCGCTGTCTCACCGAGAAATTCCGTTTTGCGACAGTATGCGGGCTGCCCTAACAGGGGAAGGGAAGTGATCACAGCTTCCATGTAGAGGAAGGCTGTGATCACAGTCCTTCCCCCTCTCACAGAACGGAGGTCCGTGTTTACTTACACGGATCTCTGTTCTTTCACTCGAAAGAGTGGCCCTCCCCGGAAACAGTGAGCGCGCCTCCGGTGGTGCGCGCGCGATCACTGTGCGCGATCTGGCAGCCGCCATCGTATGACAGCGTTTTGCCTTAAAGAGCCACTCTGTCGCCGTCAGATGCCGATCGGCGGTCGGCAAGTGGTTAATGGACTGTCTCTGAGCCGGCTGTTAACCCCTCTGATCCTTTACACTTAGTGGAGGATGCATTGGGCAGTTTGAGGGGTGCAGACCAATCCCATGTCCTAGGGGAAAGCTACACAGGCTGCGAAGTCTTTGGAACATGGAGGGGCTAATTAAACAGTTAGCAGTGGCTAACGCCCAGGCAGTCACTGTGCAACAAGAAACAAACCGCTTACCTGTTGAACAGCTGGCAGGTTTATAGCAAGCAGTGACCCGGCAGGCTATAATTCTGAAAAGTGACCCCGCTGTATAGCATAATCCGCGAAAAGCAGTGCAACGGTCTCTGCAAATTTTGACAGCGATATAAAATGTTGAATTGTACCTAGAGATGTTTGAGTGGATTGCTGCAAGGGAAGGTCTGCCTGATAAAGACTGGGCAGATGTGCTGGCTCCTTTCCTGACCGCAAATCCCCAACAGACATACTGTGAATTGGCCCCTGAATCAGCCCAGGATGATAAGCTGCTGCAAGTAGAAATCCTAGCAAGACTAGGAGTGACTGTCACTTTAAGGGAAAACCGAGTCCATGGCTGGCACTTTGACAAGGCTAAGTCAACCTGTGCACAGCTGTATCACCTGATGCACCTGTTCCAGGACTGGCTGAAAACTGAGGAAAAGACACCCACTCAGATTGTGGAAAGAGTCACACTGGACCGTTTGCTACATGGGCTGCCCATGGAGCTCCCCCGATGGGTGTCTCAGCCAGAGCCTCAGTCCCTGGATGAGATGGCTGCAGCTGTTGAGCGCTACAGTTGTGCGAGAAATTTCCATGAGAGTCCCTCTGTCACCAGAGAGCTGGCCCATTCCAAATATGTACGTTCCAGCATTAGGATGGTACCCATTTATCTCATAGTGTCTGCTAGGGTGCATCATACAACTGCCAGGAGCACCCCAAGGTCAAAGCTCCCAGAGAACTGACACAGCGAACCCCGTGAGGTTCGCTATTGGTCCTGCCATCAACTGGGTCATCTGGCAGCCCAGTGCCCAAGATGCAAATTAAATATCCCCAGCCATATCATATAGTCTGCCAACATCCCAAATTGATAGAGACACAAGGTACTCCCCAGTACAGATAATGGGACTTTTAAGGCAGTACATCAAACAGAACATATATGTAAAATATAAACAATTTATTACCAAAAAATCATAAAAAACAGACATCAATTAATCACATACAAATAATTAAAAACATTGTGGCATTGACTTGTACAATCCAGAATGTGTACATAGGATGATATTGTTCATGTGGAGATGTATCATCTTCATGAGCATATGTAAACAAAAAACATTCAGCGCCTCCCCATATTCATCAATTTGAAAACAAATTAATGTCCATAAAAGTTCATAACATATAATGCAAATAAGGTGCCTTCAGTGAAGAAAGTGACGGTTGTGCTCATAAAACTGCTTGGTGCATAAGGGTGCAACAAAGGTGCCAGGTGCTTGAACCCCTCTCGTGTCCCCACTCACCCCAAGACGTGGACCTGCTGCTTTGCAGTCAACAGGTCAAACAAGCGAAGGGTTGTTGTAGATGGTTTTACAGCTGGGCACTGGAGAGGTAGGCAAAGTAACAATCCCACAGGAATCAAGCCTTTGGGTGCTCAAAAAATAGGACACTCATAGTGTATTGTCCATTATACATTCCTGATGTATGTTATATGTATTGGCTGGTGACAGTTGCGGCCGTCCTGGTTTTTCTCCACTAGGTGGCGAATCATGTTGACGTGAGATGGTTGTGGTGGGCGGATTGTGTATATAGTTCTTTCCTCGGCACAGGATCTGACGCCAGCCCGGAGGGCTGTGTGGGCGGAGCCGCCGGGGATTTAATGGTCGTGACGGCCGGAGATCAACATCCGTGATGACGCTCTAATTTTGGGAGCGAAACACGTTGACGTCACTTCCGGCTTGTCGCAACCATCCACGTCACATCCGCCGCCAGGAGGAGACGAACGGATGCGGGTTCCATTAGTCACCACGCTGTGTCATCCATACTGCATGCGCTTGATTTTATGTCTTTTTGTAAGTAGGAATTTGTCTGCACAATAAATGTGTATTTTTTAGACAGTCTACACTATGAGTGTCCTTCTATTTTTTGAGCACCCAAAGGCTTGATTCCTGTGGGATTGTTACGTTGCCTACCTCTCCAGTGCCCAGCTGTAAAACCATCTACAACAACCCTTCGCTTGTTTGACCTGTTGACTGCAAAGCAGCAGGTCCACGTCTTGGGGTGAGTGGGGACACGAGAGGGGTTCGAGCACCTGGCACCTTTTTTGCACCCTTATGCACCAAGCAGTTTTATTAGCACAACCGTCACTTTCTTCACTGAAGGCACCTTATTTGCATTATATGTTATGAACTTTTATGGACATTAATTTGTTTTCAAATTGATGAATATGGGGAGGCGCTGAATGCTTTTTGTTTACATATGGACTAAACGGGTTTGCCTAAGATCACAGCAGCCCCCTAACAGCATAATAGATGTTTCATCATACGTTTATTATATTTATGTAGTGATTTGTATTTAGCACTTATTGCACTGCATCACAACATTTGTTCCACGGCGCAATTGAGTTTTGGTTTTTCATGAGCATATGCCCAACATGTTTTGGGATGAATTACCCTTCTTCAGGGGCAGAAAATTATGCCCATCATACAAACTCACATGCCAAAAGTAGGGACAGTGCCACACTGACAGGACCACCACTTAGAAATTAAAAGGAAAGAAGAAAAGGTTGTAGAAAACTTCCTTCAAGGGAGATACGGGCGACCAGGACAAGAGGGTCCTCCCACCTGCAATGCAGGGGACCAAATAGGTGAACCACAAGGACCCCCCACAACAAAGGCCAAAAAAATGGGAGGGACCCCTCCGATGGAAAACCAGCAGGATCTTGGGGTTGATACAAGAAAAAATTCTCCTGGTATGTCAGGGAGATGGCGGCTTTGACATACCAGGAGAATTTTTTCTTGTATCAACCCCAAGATCCTGCTGGTTTTCCATCTGTACTGGGGGAGTACCTTGTGTCTCAGTGCCCAAGATGGGAAGTACCTATGGAGTGCATCGTGGATCGTCGCCAGTCCATGTATGCCCATGCATTATGTGCTGCAACCAGCCTGAATCTGCATGAGTGTGTGGTGCGAGTCAATGGACAGGAGGCTGTAGCGCTCCTTGACTCTGGGAGTGTCATCACCCTGCTCTGAGCGAATGGGGTGCAGAGAAATCTGGTACCAAGGAAACAGGTTAGGGTCATCTGTGTGCATGGTGATGGTAAAAACTATACGGTGGCCTGTGTGACCCTGTGTACACCAGCAGGAATTGCTACACTGAAAGTTGGGGTGGTCCTTGGATTACTTCCTGACTTACTAATGGGGTGACACTGCCCCATGTTTTGGGACCTGTATGAGCAAAAGCTCAAAGGTTTGGGGGTTTTCCCCAAAAAGCAAGAATGCACAGAAGTGGTGAATAATACTGTGTTGCAGGATGTTATTCCTCAGGATCAGTATCAGATGGCTGAACCTTAAGAAAGTGAACCTGGCCCCCTGGAGGCATTTACGGGATTGGAAGCGGAAAGTACCTCCTCTGAGCCAGATTTGTCATATCTCAGGGGCTCCTGGGAAGATTTCCTTAGGTCTCAGATGAGGGACCCCACTTTGATCCCCACCAGGGAACAGACCACCATGTTAAATGGTTAACCACAGTACCCTGGGGCGGATGTGGAGTTCCCTCATTTTGCTGTGAATCATGACTTGTTGTACAGAATAACTAAAGTCAATGCTAAAGTGTTGGAACAACTGTTGGTACCCAAACCTTTTAGGTCCAAGTTGTTACATTTGGCTCATAGTCATGTACTTGAGGGTCATCTTGGAGCAGTTAAAACTCAGGAATGGATTTTACAGAAGTTTAATGGGCCCGGTATATATCGGGAAATGAAGGACTACTGTGAGTCCTGCCCCACCCATCAAAGAACCGCTCCAACACCCCATTTTCGCAGTCTGCTGGTACTGCTTCCATTATAGAGGTTCCCTTTGATTGCTTAGCCATGGACTTGATGGGCCCCTTACCCAAGTCAGCTAGGGAAAACCAATACATTTTAGTTGTCCTTGACTATGCCATCAGGTATCCAGAAGCGGTCCCTTTAAGAAATTGCGCGTGCAAGGTCATCGCAAGAGAGTTGTTTCAGATGTTCATGAGAACAGGGCTCCCATCTGAGATCTTGATGGATCAAGGTACACCCTTCATGTCTAAGGTGATGAAAGAGCTCTGTCAACTGTTTAAAATTCAACAACTGCGGACCTTGGTGTATCATCCACAAACTGACGATTTAGGGAAGCGATTCAACAAAATCTTGAAGGGAATGTTAAAAAAGGCGGTTGAGGAAGATGGTCAGGATTGGGATTGCTTGTTGCCTCCCTTGCTGTTTACCATAAGAGAGGTACCCCAGGCCTCCACGGGATTCTCCCCCTTTGAGTCGGTTTATGGGAGACACCCCCCGTGGACTACTGGATATAATTAAAAATACATGGGAACAAGAAGCTTCCCCGTATTGGAGTGTGGTAGAGCACATCTCTCAAATGCAGGATCGAATAACAAGTTATGCTCATAGTTTGGGAACATTTGCAGGCTGTGAAAAGGGCCCAGAGTGGTGGGTACAACTTATCTGCCAAGGTTAGAGAGTTTAAACCTGGGGATCGGGTGTTTTTACCTACCATAGAGAGTAAGTTTCTCACCAAGTGGCAAGGATTCTTTGAGATAGTGGAGCAGATGGGAGAGGTCAACTATAAAGTCCATCAGGCCACCAAACGTAAACCCTGACAGATTTCGATGTCAACCTGATCAAACCGTGGAAAGACAGAGAGGTCTTGACTGTCAGTCATAAGGTCCCGGAGGACCTTGAAACCCAGATTAGGAAGGTAAGAAGATCAGGAAGGCCCATTTTTGTATTTGTCAATCTTTGCTGTTAATGCTGGCACTTGACTAGTTATTAATACACCACAACCAATTGGGAAAAATTGTGGCCTTGCAAATATTATATATTGCCATGTAATTATTGTTTGACCACGTTTTCATTTCTGAAAAAGTTTACTTCCTATAATACTCTGATACCCATTTTGACTGACATGTGTGCATGATCCACTAGGTGGCATACTTTGTGTGCTCCTTGTGGAGTATATGCACACACCACCGGGCGGGTAGGCTTCATCCATGTACGGCTGGTGGACAGTACTGAGGGTTTCACTTCCTGCTATCCCCATGCCTTGTTTGCGGGGAGGAGCTGCTACCACTTCCCTACTGTGCCCTTTGTGACACAGCCGGGAACTTTTCATGCCAGTGACACGCTTGTGAGAGAACCACCCTGCCCCTGGCCCAGTCGCTCTATTGGCAGTGATTTTGGTACAAAGGATCTAGCACTTGGCTCCCCTAGTGGGATACTCTCTACATAAATTGTCCATCTCAGACCGGTCAGTCTCAGATCGAGCACTGCCGTCAATGGTGGAATGTCTCCTCCAGCTTGTTAAAAGGTAATGATACTTTGGACAGGACTATATCACGTTAATCTATGTCCATGTCTTTACAAGCACCATGTCACCTTCACACAAACATGTTAAAGCTGTATATGTTAATATGCCTCCTTTTCTGGTCTAGACACTACTACTTATACTGCTGGTGTAGCCTACAGGGCGTTTCTTGTGGATGTTTGCAGAGTATTTATCCTTGGTGCACACCCATCCACTTGGTGTCTCCATGCGTCCATTTTCAGACATTTTGGGATCCTCCATCAGTATACATGCTTGTTTATTTTTCCTGCATTGTCAATTTTTAATGTAAGTATCCAGACAGCCGTGAATACATTACAACTTACCTTGTGGAATGAATGGTTCCATAAATAATATATATTGTAGTATGATTATTACAAGACTATGCTTGTATTTCAGATAGTGAAAAAGTCACCCAAATTATAATCTCTATCTTATGCAAATGCCATTCCTGCAGGGCCGCCAAACACACAGGAGGAAAAGGAGGAGGATTGTGTCAGCATAGATGTAGAGGATAACATGCAGCAGTCTTCAAGGGGTGGATTTCAGTCCCCAGAGACCCAAGGAGTTGTATTTGGCTGGGAGGAGGTAATTTCTGATTAGTCCAAGAAAGAGCGTGCACATCCGCAATAGGATATAATTTCTTCTTTATTGCATCATATCCATGTAATATAGCAGTGAAGGTTGATGCATTTCGGTGTTTGAGCTTAATTCGCAACATATATCGCAGCATAGAAAAGCTACTATATGGCAACAAAAGTGAGTACAACCCTAAGTGAAAATGTCCAAATTGAGCCCAAAGTGTCAATATTTTGTATGGCCCCCATTTTTTTACAGCACTGCCTTAACCCTCTTGGACATGGAGTTCGCCAGAGCTTCACAGATTGCCACTGGAGTTCTCTTCCTCTCCTCCATAATGACATCATGGAGCTGGTGGATATTAGAGACCTTACGCTCCCCCACCTTCCATTTGTGGACGCCCCACAGATGCTCAATAGAGTTTAGGTCTGGAGACATGCTTGGCCAGTCCATCACCTTTACCCTCAGCTTCTTTAGCAAGGCAGTGGTCGCCTTGAAGGTGTGTTTGGGGTTGTTATCATGTTGGAATACTGCCCTGGGGCCCAGTCTCTGTAGGAAGGGGATCATGCTCTGCTTCAGTATGTCACAGGACATGTTGGCATTCATGGTTCCCTCAAAGAACTGTAGCTCCCCAGCCCCGGCAGCACTCATGCAGCCCCAGACCATGACACTCCCACCAGCATGCTTTACTGTAGGCAAGACACACTTGTCTTTGCACTCCTCAGCTGGCTGCCACCACAGACGCTTGACACCATTTGAACCAAATATGTTTATCTTGGTCTCATCAGACCACAGGAACTGGTTCCAGTAATCCATGTCCTTAGTCTGCTTGTCTTCAGCAAACTGTTTGTGGCCTTTCTTGTGCATCATCTTTAGAAGAGGTTTCCTTCTGGGACGGCAGCCATGCAGACCAATTTGATGCTGTGTGGCATATGGTCTGAGCACTGATAGGCTGACTCCCCACTTCTTCAACCTCTGCAGCAATGCTGGCAGCACTCATACATCTATTTCCCAAAGACAACCTTTGGAAATGACGCTGAGCATGTGCACTCAACTTCTTTGGTCGACCATGGCGAGGCCTGTTCTGAGTGGAACCTATTCTGTTAAACCGCTGTATTGTCTTGACCACCATGCTGCAGCTCAGTTTCAGAGTCTTGGCAATCTTCTTATAGCTTAGGCCATCTTTATGTAGAGCAACATTTTTTTTTCCAGATCCTCAGAGAGTTCTTTGCCATGAGGTCCCATGTTGAACTTCTAGTGACCAGTATGAGAGAGTGAGAGCAATAACACCAAATTTAACACACCTGCTCCAAATTCACACCTGAGACCTTGTAACGCTAACGAGTCACATGACACTGGGGAGGGAAAATGGCTAATTGGGCCCAATTTGGACATTTTCACTTAGGGGTGTACTCACTTTTGTTGCCAGCGGTTTAGACATTAATGGCTGTGTGTTGAGTTATTTTGAGGGGACAGCAAATTTACACTGTTATACAAGCTGCACACTCACTACTCACTACAAAATGTCATTTCTTCATTGTTGTCACATGAAAAGATATAATAAAATATTTATAAAAATGTGAGGGGTGTACTCACTTTTGTGAGATACTGTACATACAGTAAATAGAAAATATCAGCTATCCGATTCTCTTAAGCCAGTGTACATCTGCTATTTGCTAATTAGTATGAATATATTTAGATTTCATATTCATAGTATCTTGTTTGTTATATTAAAATAATAACATACAGAATAAAACATCACAGCTAAAATGTTTTACTAGACTTGTGCAGGGCCAAAATGTTCGTTTCATACCTTAATTGAAGAATTTTGTAATATTTGTTATGTGGAACAGATTCATTTTAGGGATTTGTCTCATATCTTCGGCATTCCTTTCATATATATGTTTGTATCGGAAGTATTGTACTCACTTTTGTGAGATACTGTGTGTGTGTGTATATATATATATATATATATATATATATATATATACAGTATCTCACAAAAGTGAGTACACCCCTCACATGTTTGTAAATATTTTATTATATATTTTCATGTGACAACACTGAAGAAATTACACTTTTCTACAATGTACAGTAGTGAGTGTACAGCTTGTATAACAGTGTACATTTGCTGTCCCCTCAAAATAACTCAACACACAGCCATTAATTTCTAAACCGCTGGCAACAAAAGTGAGTACACCCCTAAGTGAAAATGTCCAAATTGGGCCCAAAATGTCAATATTTTGTATGGCCAACATTATTTTTCAGCACTGCCTTAATCCTCTTGGGCATGAAGTTCACCAGAACTTCACAGGTTGCCACTGGAGTCCTCTCCACTCCTCCATGACGGAACTTGTGAATGTTAGAGAACTTGCGCTCCTCCACCTTCCATTTGAGGATGTCCCACAGATGCTCAGTAGGGTTTAGGTCTGGAGACATTCTTGACCAGTCCATCACCTTTACCCTCAGTTTCTTTAGCGAGGCAGTGTCATTTTGGAGGTGTGTTTGGGGTCGTTATCATGTTGGAATACTGCCCTACGGCCCAATCTCAGAAAGGAGGGGATTGTGCTCTGCTTCAGTGTATCACAGTACATGTTGGCATCAAGGCTCCCTCAATGAACTGTAGCTTCCCAGTGCCGGCAGCACTCATACAGCCCCAGACAATGACACTCCCACCACCATGCTTGACTCTTGGCAAGACACATTTGTCTTTGTACTCCCCACCTGGCTGCCACCACACACGTTTCACACCATCTGAACTGAATATGTTTATCTTGGTCTCATCAGACCCCAGGACATGGTACCAGTAATTCATGTCCTTAGTCTGCTTGTCTTCAACAAACTGTTTGCAGGCTTTCTTGTGCATCATCTTTAGAAGAGGCTTCCCTCTGGGATGACAGCCAAGCAGACCAATTTGATGCAGTGTGCGGTGTATGGTCTGAGCACTGACAGGCTGAACCCCGCCACCCCTTTAACCTCTGCAGCAATGCTGGCAGCCCTCATACATCTATTTCCCAACCTCTGGATATGACCCTGAGCATGTGCACTCAGCTTCTTTGGTAGACCATGGCAAGGCCTTTTCTGAGTGGAACCTGTCCTGTTAAACTGCTGTATGGTCTTGGCCACTGTGCTATGGCTTAGTTTCGGGATCTTGACAAACTTCTAATAGCCTAGGCCATCTTTATGTAGAGCAGCAATTCTTTTTTTCAGATCCTCAGAGAGTTCTTTGCCATGAGGCGCCATGAGGTGCCATGTTGAACTTCCAGTGACCAGTATGAGAGAGTGAGGGTGATAACATCAAGTTTAACACACCTGCTCCCTATTCACACCTGAGACCTTGTAACACTAACTAGTCACATGACACCAGGGAGGGAAAATGGCTAATTGGGCCCAATTTGGACATTTTCAATTAGGGGTGTATTCACTTTTGTTGCCAGCTGTTTAGACATTAATGGCTGTGTGTTGAGTTATTTTGAGGGGACAGCAAATTTACGCGGTTACAATAGATGTACAATCACTACTGTACATTGTAGTAAAGTGTCATTTCTTCAGTGTTGTC
>BLSH010000530.1:59015-79155 GCA_018402905.1 Glandirana rugosa
CACCGTCGGTCCACCCCTCATGTTTCTGTTTACACAGAACGGTTCTCAGTTCGTACCACCACCCTCACAGTAACAGACCCCGACATACTCACGACGGCCGTGACCCTTCGATGTCAAGTAACTCCCTTGGAA
The DNA here is from genome assembly GCA_018402905.1 of Glandirana rugosa. Classification (NCBI taxonomy): domain Eukaryota; kingdom Metazoa; phylum Chordata; class Amphibia; order Anura; family Ranidae; genus Glandirana; species Glandirana rugosa. The sequence goes on from BLSH010000530.1 coordinate 59,148, forward strand.
CTTACGGTTGTACATGACATTATGTGACTTCGTCTCGTATTAGGGGAGGAAGGGCTCTAACCCGGCATCCCGTCATAAGGTTGTACTATTGCTGGGGTTTGTGTGGAGGTTTTACTGTGACGGAGCGATTTCTTTGACTCCCATTTCCACTACCTGACCAGTTCTTACAGAGGTCTGGATTTGGGATGACTCGTAGACACCCTCTTGACCAGTCCATCACCTTTACCCTCAGTTTCTTTAGCGAGGCAGTGTCATTTTGGAGGTGTGTTTGGGGTCGTTATCATGTTGGAATACTGCCCTACGGCCCAATCTCGGGAAGGAGGGGATTATGCTCTGCTTCAGTGTATTACAGTACATGTTGGCATTCAAGGTTCCCTCAATGAACTGTAGCTTCCCAGTGCCGGCAGCACTCATACAGCCCCAGACAATGACACTCCCACCACCATGCTTGACTCTTGGCAAGACACATTTGTCTTTGTACTCCCCACCTGGCTGCCACCACACACGTTTGACACCATCTGAACTGAATATGTTTATCTTGGTCTCATCAGACCCCAGGACATGGTACCAGTAATTCATGTCCTTAGTCTGCTTGTCTTCAACAAACTGTTTGCAGGCTTTCTTGTGCATCATCTTTAGAAGAGGCTTCCTTCTGGGATGACAGCCAAGCAGACCAATTTGATGCAGTGTGCGGTGTATGGTCTGAGCACTGACAGGCTGAACCCCGCCACCCCTTTAACCTCTGCAGCAATGCTGGCAGCCCTCATACATCTATTTCCCAACCTCTGGATATGACCCTGAGCATGTGCACTCAGCTTCTTTGGTAGACCATGGCAAGGCCTTTTCTGAGTGGAACCTGTCCTGTTAAACTGCTGTATGGTCTTGGCCACTGTGCTGTGGCTTAGTTTCGGGATCTTGACAAACTTCTAATAGCCTAGGCCATCTTTATGTAGAGCAGCAATTCTTTTTTTCAGATCCTCAGAGAGTTCTTTGCCATGAGGCGCCATGAGGTGCCATGTTGAACTTCCAGTGACCAGTATGAGAGAGTGAGGGTGATAACATCAAGTTTAACACACCTGCTCCCTATTCACACCTGAGACCTTGTAACACTAACTAGTCACATGACACCAGGGAGGGAAAATGGCTAATTGGGCCCAATTTGGACATTTTCAATTAGGGGTGTATTCACTTTTGTTGCCAGCTGTTTAGACATTAATGGCTGTGTGTTGAGTTATTTTGAGGGGACAGCAAATTTACGTGGTTACAATAGATGTACAATCACTACTGTACATTGTAGTAAAGTGTAATTTCTTCAGTGTTGTCACATGAAAAGATATAATAAAATATTTACAAAAATGTGAGGGGTGTACTGTGTGTATATGTGTGTGTGTGTGTGTGTGTGTATATATATATATATATATATATATATATACACACACATATACAGTATAAGTCCTTCCTGAAACCGATGGATGTACATCACGGGACACTTTTTTTTTCTTTTTTAATAAAGGTATTGTCGAAAACTCTTGTGATTTTTACTTTTTGACACTTTTTTGGTGAATGGATAGGGTTACAATATACCCGATATCCATTCACATGGGGGGGACCGGGATCTGGGGGCCCCCTTGTTAAAGCCACCCGCCCACAGACCCCAAAACCACTGGCCAGGCTTGTGGGGAAGAGGCCCTTGTCCCCATCAACATGTGGACAAGGTGCTTTGGGGTGGGGGAGCAGAGCTCTTCCTTTAGCAAAGCACCCACTCCCCCCATGTTGAGGGCATGTGGCCTGGTATGATTCAGGAGAGAGGGCGCTCGCTCGTTTCCACCTATACTGACCTGCCAGGCTGCATTATCAGATAAGGGTCTGGTATGGATTTTGGAGGGGACCCCATGCCAATTTCCTTTTTAATTTTGGCACACCGTTTTTTTCATTGACTTTTCATTACAGCCACAAGCAAGTTTAACCGCTTCAGATCCACGCTATAGCTGATTGACTGCTACAGCGCAGATCTGCTTTGTCGGGAGGCCATCAATAGACGTCCTCCCCTTTTGCTCGTGCTGGAAGCCCTCTCACCGCCGCACGTCGCGTGAGCATGCCCGTGGGTCGGGCGGACTCAATGTCCGCTGGAGACCCGCAATCTCTTCACAGAGAGCCAGAACGAGGAACGGCTGATGTAAACACGGTGGTTCCCCTCTCTGTGAGGTGGGGCATGACAGATCTACTGATCCCTGTGATCGGGATCAGTTAAATCTGTTATGTCCCTGTTAGCCCCACTCCGACACAGTTAGAACACATACAGGGAACACATTTAACCCCTTCACTGCCCCCCTAGTGTTAACCCCTTCCCTGCCAATGACATTCATACAGTAATCAGTGTCTATTTTTAGATCTGATTGCTGTATAACTGTCATTGGTTCCACAAAAGTGTCAAAAATGCCAGACATGTCTGCAGCAATACCGCAGTCCAGATAAAAATCGCAGATCGCTGCCATTACCAGTAAAAATAAATAGATAATAAAAACGCCATAAACCAATGTCCATAGTATGTAGGCGCTATAACTTTTGCGCAACCCAATCAATATACGTCAATTGCAATTATTTTACCAAAAATATGTATAAGAATATATATCTGTCTAAACTGATGAATAAATTTGTTTTTTTATTTTTGTATATTTATTATAGCAAAAAGTTAAAAATATTGTTCTTTTTTCAAAATCGTCACTTTTGTTTGTTTATAGCGCAAAAAATAAAAACTGCAGAGGTGATCAAATACCACCAAAAGAAAGCTCTATTTGTGGGGAAAAAAAACATCAATTTTGTTTGGGTACAACGTCGCATGACTGCATTGTCATTGAAATAGTGACAGCGCTGAAAACTGAAAATTGGTGCGGGCAGGAGGTGGGTTTAAGTGTCCAGTAAGCAAGTGGTTAAATTGCATTTTTTCCTTTAGAAATGTCAATATTGCCGCAGCATGTTCTACACATAACACATGTGCGCCACTTTACAGGCAGACCAAGGGGACCCCCCAGGAACGATATTTAAAGGAATATTTTTTGCATCAATACATGCATCAATACATGCCCCCTAGGGCAGTATCCGGGTTCCCATACACTTTTTATGGCAATAACTTGCATATAAGCTTTTAAAATGAGGACTTTTGATTTTTCATGTTCATGTACCATAGACTTAAATGGAGTTTGCATGTTCGCTAGAACTTTTTGCCTGTTCGAAGTTTTCTGGTGCAAACCGAACTGGGGGGGTGTTCAGCCCATCCCTACTCCTGGCTCCTCTCTCCTCCCTTCTGTCGAGTGCCCCCACAACAAGCAGCTTGCTATGGGGGCACCTGAGCCGATCCGCAGCTCTCTGTGTCCATTCAGACACAGAGTCACGTTCTGCCCCACCCTCTCTCTATCCTGATTGGCTAACTGACTTTGATTGACAGCAGTGGGAGTCAATGGCTTCACTGCTGTGTCTCAGCCATTCAGCAGGGAGAGTCCAGGATGGCCAAGGCACTTGTGCACATCGCTGGATAGAGATGGGGCACAGGTAAGTATTAGAGGGGCTGAGAGGGACTACTACACACAGAAAGTTTTTTTTATGTTAATGCATATAATGCATTAAGATAAAACACCTTCTGCCTTTGCAACCATTTTAATGTCTTAGTTCATAAAGGGAATTTCAAAACTATTCAGGAAAGGAAAAATTTTGAACTAAGGGTAATAGTTCTATTTGACACAAAAGATAATGGCCTAAATCTAGACCCGGGTTTTCTATCCAAAAGTTTTATGGCCCCCTCTGTGACTTTCTTCCCCTCCCTCCTCCCCAGTCTATAGCTCAGGATCATTTAGAGTCATGGAGGAAGGTCGGAACCCCTTCGCTTGTACTCAACTTAGAGTAGTATATACAAGCCATTAGGTTGAGTTGTGTGTTCTAAGGTACATTGGTATTCATATACCATGCTAGCCAGTGGGACCATTTTTTTGAGATTGGAGGTAAATTATCTTTGCATGTGGCAAACATGCATTCATTTGATCCGTGGGTGTGAGCCAGGTTAATTACTTCGGCTATAGTTGGAATGTCGGAAGTTTTCCACTGTCGAGTGATAGGCTTGTGGCCAATAAAATATGGGCAGTTATAGTGTGGAAGTAGTAGGGGATATTTTCAATACCAATGCTTAGAATGGCAAGTTCAGGGGAGGGGGTTATGTTTAACCCAGTTATTTCAGTAAGAAGTTGGAATGATCTACACCATAGTTCGGATAACTTGGGACATTGCCATAGTAGGTGGAGTAGGTTCCCCATTGTCTCCACAGTTTTTCCAGCATAAAGTGGTTATGTATCATCTAAGGGTAATTTTTTTGGTAATTCTTGTTGATTTGATGATCTAGTGGCTTTAAGGTTGACTTTAAGAGCAGTTAGCCATTGAGAATCACTAAAGGAACGTCCTATATCTTTTTCCCAATTTGTCATTGGCAGGGATTTTCTAAACAAGGTATTGTCCCCCAACAAATTATAGAATAGTGTAATGCCTTTAATTTCTGTTAAAGGTCATGAAAGATATTTCCATATGTGCGGATGCATTTCTATATGCAGGTGAGGGTTGTGAGGCAGACAGTGAGCAATTTGTGTGTAATGGTAGTAGTCCATTGGGGTAAGGTGAAAAGAGTTTTGTAGTGATGTAAAGGGCTTGAGAAAATGGTCTACATAGAAGTCTGAGATGAGATGGGTGCCTTTTTCTTGCCATTTACATGTTGAAAGATTAGGAATGAGTACAGAGAGCACCGATATTGGTAAAGGTACTTTAAACAGGAGTTCTCCTTTGGGTGAATTAGCAAGTAGATAATTGAAAGACAATCTAGAGGCGATAATAAAGGGTGACATGGTGGGATCTCACTTATTTGTTTTGGGTTAGCTTAATAACAATGTGCCTAGATTTTGACCAGGTACCTGTGCGGTTTCGATGTCTAACCAGGGACATGTTTGGTTAGGTGTGAACCATGCTTTGAGTGGGGCAAGTAATGCAGCATAGTAATAGTCTTTAAAGTTGATGAGGACAGGGGTTCCTACTAGTTTATGTTTCATGAGAGTGGCCAGGGAACATCTAGCCTTTTTGTTTTGCCGTATGTATCATCCTAGAATACTTTGTAATGAGGAGAAGAATGATATTGGGATTGGAATTGGTAGGGATCTGAATAAATAAAGTAGTTGTGGTAATTTGGTCTTTTTAAATGTTGCTAGTCTCCCAGACCATGATAGTGTTGATAAGGGGAGCTGTTCTAGTTCTTTTGGTAGATTGTCCAGGAAAGAGGTAAAGTTAGCTTGGTATAAAGAGCATATGTTGGAGGTTAGTTTTAATCCCAAGTAAGAAATAGAGTCTCTAGCCCACATGTACAGGTATTTGTGTTTAAAGTCTAGTTGATGTGCTGCAGGAATGTTTAGGGGTAGAATAAATTATTTAGTGCAATTTACTTTATAGTATGAGATCTCACTGAATTTGGATAATATTTTTTGTACCGAAGCCAGGGAAGATGAGGGGTTGGTCAGTAGGAGGATGATGTCATCTGCAAACAGTTTAATTTTGTGTTCAGTAGTTCCAGTGCTAAATACTGAAATGGTATTTTGGGATCTGTTTTTTTCGGCTAGTGGCTCCATGACTATGTTGAAAAGAAGGGGGGAGAGGGGGCATACCTGTCTGGTGCTGTTACTAATAGTAAGTTTTAGATAACATGACGGAGCAATACACTTGAGCTGAGGGTTTAAAGTAGAGTGCCAATATTGCTGATAGTAAGTGATCTTTAAAGCCAAACTTTTGTAGAGCCATGGTTAAGTATTACCAGTGTGCCCGATCAAATGACTTCTCTGCAACTAGCGAAAGAAGCAGAGAAGGTACTTTGTGTTTCTCAGCTTCATGGACGATATTTTTTTTAAGAGATTTTTCTTTTCAATATTTTTATTGAAATTTATCGTACATAACAAAGTAACTTATGTAGAAAGATTGTCATAATCATACCAACAATAGCCATATAACGAGTACATATTCAGATCAGTAGTGTAAACAAGAAAGGAATGTAGTACAATCATTTATAACCAAGTAAGAGACGTGGTAGGGATCAAGATAAACAATCTATGGAGTTTATCAGACTAACAGGGTGAGCATCAAGTCCTGAGAATCACAAAAGTCAATTATAATAGCTTATAAGAACAGAGTGTAGGTAGAGTTCGACCTTCGTCAGAGACCTAGTAACTAAGTTGGTGCCCTCCAGTTCGGGTCCCATAGGTATGGCAACCCCTATCAAGACCACTTTTAGGCGTGTCTGAACTGGAGATACCCAGGGGAGGAGCCCCCAGTACCCCGATGGGAACAAGCTGTGCTGAGAGATGGAGACCCCCCCCCCACAGCACCTCTCCAGAGGGACACAATCTCCAATCAGATCCTAGAGTTGTCTCCGCTGGATCGAAATAAGAACCACTGTGGATGCTTTAACCATCTATCTTATGCTTGTGTTCCCTACCACCCACAAGAACAGAGAGGAGGCAGTAAGCATAATGAGGAAGATAAAGAAAGGAGAAGAAAAGGGGAAGAAAGTCTTGGAGAGAGTGGGTGCAGCTAAATAGCTGCTGACTCTGTCGTTCGCTCAGAGACCCTGGCTCCCCGGAATGCCAGGAGTCAGAGAGACTCCCATGAAGGTCGCCCATGGTTCCCAAATCAGCTCAAATTTGTGCAGATTGTCTGTTAGGATGCTAGCTAACCTTTCTTGTGTCATTAGCCAGGAGATTTTCTGGATAGCTGCTTTTAGAGAAACCCGCTCTTGTTTCCACTCCCTCGCTTTTTTTTTAAGAGATTTTATTGAAGTTTCCACAGATACAAATGTCATCAAATACATCAAAGAGTACAAGAACATCAGATACGACAAAGAGTTGTTGATCAGAAAACAGTTTGCCAACAAATAAGATACTAGTGTAGACCATGAGATATCTTGCATACAAACTGGTGCATATAATAATAATAATAATGAGGGGAGGGGGAAGGAAGGGAGGCAAAACTTGGATAAGGGATAGGAATAGGGTGCTGCATATCCCAATTGAAGGTGGGGAGTGCCCGTACATAGGGTCGAGGGGCAGAGATGAAAATAGGGGAGTCGGTGTTTAGGGTGATGAAAGTGCGAAAAGTAAGGAGGAGTGTATGCCTCCTAGCCCGCTGGGTTTGAGCGCTCACAGTATTGATTTGTACTGGTATATATTCTGGAAGGGATGCAGGTCTGGGTGAGTATGCATTGAACTGGGGGTCTAAACCGGAGTGGAGAGTGTCTGGTACCATCATGTTGAAGCTGTGTGGTTACAGTAAATACAGTAAATGCAGTAATTACCCTGATGGATGGACCTTGGGGTGGTATTGTTAGGAGCGGGCTGACATTATATACTATACCAAAGTAAAACAAAAAGAGACATTCAGATATGAGTCCCAGGATATACAATGTTAATGTACACAGTGTTGCATCCGAAAGGGTGGTGGAGCCATCAGTGCCCCTAATGTATCTGTCGTAGGCCTTCATAATAATGGTGAGGTGCTTTTCTAATGGCCTCGGCTTCCTCCGGGAGAGGGCCATCTGCATGAATGGCAGCCATTTGCTTTGGAAGCGTCAGTCGGAGGATGCTCCCAAAAAGTTAGAAGTGAGTCTTTCCATGTATACCAGCCATACTAAGTTTTTCTTTACCATGTTTAAGGAGGGGCCAAGTGGTTTTGTCCAGCTTTTCAGTATGACTTTGTGGGCAATCAAGAGGGTTGTTTGGATCCAAGGCACGTGGGTTGCAGATGTCCCATTTTGGAAGATACTGAGACTGGTTTGGTCCAAGTATCCGAACAGAAGCAGTTCAGGGGATTCTGGTATCCTTGTACCCAATATCTTGTTAATAAAGTCCACTACTTTTGTCCAGAATGACTGGATTAGAGGACAGTGCCAAAAGCAGTGTGCTATCGAGGGTTTGTCAGACGAGCACCATGAGCAGGATGCTGATTTTGGATCGTCCCTGTTTTTTATAAAAGGGATGAAGGCCCTGTGTGATAACTTTATCTGGGATTCCTTCCAAGTTTCACATACTGTATGCCTCATGACCATGTTGTAGCCCGAATGTAGTTTGTCCACCAGGTCCTCCAGCGGGAAGTCTTTCAACCATTTCTTGGCTGCCCCTTCCAACGGCGAGGGTATGACCTTTTGCAGAAGAGGTTTGTATATGCTAGATATGGAGAAGGAGTCTTTGGCTAGTAGCCGATTGATAAAGGAAGGGCAAAACAGAGAAGAGGTAAGTCTTACTATGGTCCGTAAAAAGTATAGGTTTGCCCATCCCTTCATCATAGAGTGAGGCCATATGTGACAGCCCGTGTGCTTCCCACAGTAGAAAGACAGAGCTTCCTTGAGATGCTGGGAATTGAGGGTTGTCCCTTATGGGCAGATACTGTGAGATGTGAGGTGGTAGTTTTAGCAATTTCATGCAATTATGGTATCTCTCAATAGCAGGTTTTGTCGGAGGTGGGTCGGGAGATGGCACCATTGAGTTTGCAGTAGAGCTGGTAAAGTGTAAGGTGTGGCCATAGCTGACTCCAGTAAGGTGTTAGAGTAACGCAAGGTGTTTGATATTCAGTCCATTCCTACACAAAGGAGACAAGCAATAATGTATAGCCTAATATGCGGGAGACCATCCCCACCATCAATCCTGGGAGAGTATAGCTTTGCTTGTGATATTTGTGTTTTTTTTGCCTCGTCATAGGAATTTCGTGATAGCGTTGTTTAGTTTTTGTATATCCTTATGCTTTAGGAGTAGGGGTAGAGTCTGTAAAGGGTACAATAGTTTGGCAAAGCTTACCATCTTGAAAAGACGGCATCTCCTGGGAACGAAAAGGGCAGGTCCATCCATCGAGACAACTCCTGGGATATCTTTGTGCAGGATAGTTTAAAGTGTATATGGAGGAAGGGGTTTTGCCAATTTATATCCCTAAATAGGTGATATGTGTAGTCGCTGTAGGGAAGGGGGAGAGTGTTGACCAAGAGTGGTGTTTGGCAGCGCCCAAAGGGAGGATTTCACTCTTAGAGTAGTTAATGCACAAACCTGAAAGGGTACGGAAATCATCGAAAATAGCTTTGACAGCATGAATATCCCTAGCCAGGTCCGACGTGAAAATAAGTACATCATCGGCAAACAGAGCCATACGTAGCTTCTGGTCGCCGACAAGCACACCGTGTAGGGGGCCTTGGCAGTTAGGAATCTGGATAAAGGTTCCAGGGCTAGATTGAACAGTAAGGGGGACAAGGGACAACCTTGTCTTGTGCCCTTATGTAACTGTAGCTCTGAAGACAATATGCTTGCTGCTACTATCCTAGCTGTGGGGTGCATGTACATCTGTTGTACCATATGAAGAAAGGGGCCCTGGAAATTTAGAGTGCGAAGGACCAAGAAAAGCCATCTTATCTACAGGATACTCTTTAGCATGCCTATTACTGACACCTGTCCACTGACTCTTCTAGCTGAAGGGGTGGCCCTCACTTGACAGGCCCAAAGACACAGATCTGTACTCACTGCAGGCATAATCAGATCTTTTCCAGTGTCCCCCCTCCAGTCAGCTCCAGTTCAGATTCTCTCTCTCTCTAGGCCCTTGAATTGACCACCCAAGGCCGCATGACCACCTCCATGAAGGAGAGGGCAGCCGCACCCTCCCTCCTGGACTCTACTCCCTGACTCAACAAACTCTGAGCACATGTGCCATGGGCTTTTATACAGTACCCCAGCATGTAATGCAGCGCTTTTCCTCTGCCAATAGCCAGGACTGTAGCAAAGCCTGTGCACTCACTTCCCATGTCCCCTCCCACTGTCCAATATGCCTTCCTATTGGACCAGTGGGGGACAGTCTGACAAGATGAGCTGCAACTAAGCACAATCAGCCAACCTAATCAATAGATCCTGCTCCCTGGTAGGCAGAGAGCACTCTAAGTTTTACCTGACCATCTTCCTGGTAAGCAGAAAGACCAACAACTATACTCTCTCTTCTAGCACCTACCTAGGAGGGTGCTACATCATGATAAGTGTTTTAGAGGCCGTGGGCTATGCAGATACTTTGTGGACTTGCCTGGGCTTAACTGGATTTTGGTCTAGGGCTTTCGGACTCCTGCACACCTTATTCCATTTATCCATTTGCAAGGATGCAAAGTTGGCCTTATTGAACTGCCCTATCCTATCCTATCAGGTCTATTTCCTTATCAACAGAAACTGGCCACAGGATCTCTGTGGACTGGATCTTCTATACACAGGGTAGAGCAGTGACAGCGCGAGGCGTTCTAATAATGGTTGATATATCGGAATTTATCAAAGGCTTCTTTGATCTCTATCACCTGAGATCCAATGGCTCTGGTAAGCAGGGTATGGGAATTTGGGGAGCACCGAGGGAAGCACTACTAGTTTGCCATTTTTTTATGAATTTTGACACCAAAGAAGAAAAGAAAGTCCCCTTTTTTTCCTTTTTTCTTTTGGAAATTGGTTGGACATTTTTTCAGCAGTATAAACTATTCACATACACACATGAGATAACACATATTTTTCATTTATTTATTCTGTATTGTTTTTTTTGGACTAGCTTGCACTGATTTGTTGTTTGAGACAAAAGGACTTTTGATTTAATTCATATATCTAGTTGGAGGATAAGGTTGCACTCTTATGTATCTATATCAGTACAAAAATGTGCTTACATTTTACTTGTTCCTTTCTGAAAATTGCAAATTTGAAGTTCTCCTCTGATATGTAGAGGGGTATTGGGAGTTCCTGTTTTTTTTTTTTATTGGTTTTCAAAAACATACAACGCAGCAAATTACATTGTCCTGTTCAGACTCCATTGTGAGCCCACGCAGAGGACTTCGTCATGAGATATAACTAGGTAATTCTGCAGTATCTCTGTTGAGTCAAACAGGACAGACATGTAAACATTAGTGGCTCATGCCCATAAGGAACAAAGACAGGAAGAATATATAACCTTCTGACATCATATCTCAAGATTTGGGGGGCCTCATAAAAGACAAAATAGGGTAATGTGGTAGGGCCAGTGCAAGGCCAATGGAGGGAGTGGGATAGCTCTAATCACCTCTAATCAGTCATTGCTGTGGAGGGTTCTGCCAACCACTTTGCCCATACCCTGTCATATTTCTTCGGGCATCCCCTATGATAGTAGGTGTCTTTATATAAGGGCAATACAGAATTAACGTGTGTTTTCCACACAAAGGAGACAAGCAATATTAAAGTAAGCAAGAGTGAAGCTCTCTGTTTCCAGCTCATAATGATCAGCTTCTTACCATAAAATAATAGAAGACCTATCAAGGTCCTCTCAGCCACCCTGGGTACCAACTCCTCCACCAGAACTAAGAGGCAAATTTGTGGGAATGGAGTTACTGAGATGCTCAACAGGTCATTTATGACAGAGATTATTTACGCCCAGTACAGCTGAATTACAGGACATATCCAAAATATATGTATAAAGTCACCCTGAGAATGACCACACAGCCAGCACTCTGAGAAATGGGAGGAATTTATTTTATGCAGCCGAAAAGGGTTAATGTACGCCCTATCGACGATCTTATAGTGCACTAGGCTTTCTCTAAAAGAGATGCAAATTTTAAACGGGAAATCCCATATGTCCTCCCAGTCCTTAGAGTCAAGCTCCAGGGGAATCCTGGGACCACTGCTGTCGGAGGCAACTTAACTTCGGAGAGGAAAAGGAGGTAGGCATACAGAGCTGAGGTGGGCTTTTCTTCACAATCATATTGAACAATTCATTCTAGATCAGACTGGACCAATTGTCTCTCATTAGGGGGAACTGGCCTCTGAAGGCATGGGAGAACTGTAGGTACCTAAATAAGTACCTAAATAAGTATAAGGATGGAATATTGAACCGTGAGATCAGGGAGTCAAAGGGGAAAATGGAATGTGCCTCAGCAATATCCGAGAGCAGTTTGATGTTGTGTTTGGCCCACATCGCATAGAAGTGTGGTAGGTTGGGGTTTTTCCACAAGGAGGTGTTCGGAGACACCGCTGCTCTCGGATGTTTCTCGCAGGTCAATCCCACCATCCAAGCCAGAAGGGTCGTGTGCATGGAGGGGGTTAAATTGTATGGGGCTTTAGGACCGCTAAAAGCCAAGTTGGACAGTGCCTCCATGGACCTGACCACTGCTGCCTCCACAATCACTGTTGGACATGTCCGGGGTTAGCCACCAAACCATGGTGATGAGCTGAGCTGCCAGAAAATATTTCTGGCAGTCCGGAAACTCCTAACCCCCGTGATGTAGGGGGGTGGACCCCAGATGAAGGACAAAAAAATGTTGGTGTTGTTCAAATGTGGAGTGGGGTATCCACTGTGGAGAGTTACAAAACAGGTAGTTAAATTTGGGGATGATTTTCATTTTGAAGAGGTTAATGAGTCAGAGGAGGGAAAGTGGAAGGTTACCCCATGCCTTCAGTTTAGCCTGAACTTACTGAATCACTGGTTCCAAGTTCATAGGAAATAAAACTCTTTTGGATACCTCAACACTCAAACCCCCAGATACACAAAGTCCTCCACCCATTGCAACTGAAGATCCAGTGGAGCAGCTGACTTGGCACCTGCATATATTTCAAGGAGCTGGAACTTAGTCCAGTTTACCTTGAGACCAGACACCTTTGAGAACTCTGAGTCGTTCACGACGAGAAGAAGGTCGTCCGTGTACAAGGCTACCCTCTTCTCCAGCCAAGCCAGTCACAGACCCTTAACATGCGCCGAGACCCGAAGTGCCTCCGCCACGGGCTCCATGGCAATGGTGAATAGTGCTGGAGAGAGAGGATAGCCGTGCCGGGTACCTCTAGATAATGAGAAGACAGAAGACACTTGACCCCCTAACCGAATGGCAGCCACTGGTGAGTGATAGATAACCTGCAACCACTGGATAAACACCAGGGGAAAGCCCATCCTTTTAAGCGTCGCCCGCAGGAAAGGCCACTTGATCGAGCTGAATGCCTTCTCAATGTCAAATGAGGCTACCACCCTAGTACCTTGGTTATCATGATTGGCATGTAGATTAGTGTACAGTCAATGGAGGTTAATGTCCATGGCTTTACGAGCCATAAAGCCAGTCCGGTCTGGGTCAATAATGTTGGGTAATACAGGATTAAGTGTTGCAGTGAGAAATTTGGAGAGAATTTTGAAGTCATTGTTGAGAAGCGCTATGGGTCTATAGGAAGAGCATTGCTTGGGGTCTTTGCTAGGTTTGTGAATAAGAATGATGTGCACCTCTGTCATGGAAGGGGGGAGGGCCCCCAAATCTAAACAGTGAGTATATAGGAAGGCCAGTAGGGGGCCAGTATGTCCGCATGTGCCCTATAGTACTCAACTGGTCCCTCAGGCCCAGGGGCCTTGCCTGCTGATAGGGAATGAATTACTGCCAGGACATCATCAGTGGTGATGGGGCAGACCAGCTGAGCTCTTTCAGGGTCTGACAGCCAACCCAGAGCAATCAGATCCAGGAGAGACTTCATGGAACATGGGTCAAAGTCTGTGGGTAATGTGGTGGTGTACTGAAAGGAGGCCTAAAATCCCCATAGTATGTCCCCAGGGGATGTAATGGCCCCACCCGTGGGAGAAGTGATCTCGGGGATTATCGTGAGAGGAGCATCATGTTGGGACATCATCACCAGTAGTCTGCCATTCTTATCCCCTTGCTCAAAAAACTTTGTTTTTTCTTGTAATTTCTGCCATATGTAAGTTAAGGCAGCCTTTAGCCTCCTGCAACATGTCAAAGTCAGACGAGTCAGCTCTATAACGATTGGAGGCCTTTTCTACCTCCATCTCCAACCCTACAGTAGTGGCGGCTTGATTATTTTTAATGGCCTTAATAGCTGAGATATAATGGTGGAGAAACAGTTAGCAGGCAATATAGGAGGATAAGGTTAAAGTAGTATCCACTGGCAACAGTCTGTCCCGGCCCATGTTAATGCTCTTCTTCATGTAAGGGCTGGCAAAAAAAGGGGGTGCAACAGGCAATTACGGGAGGAGAATGTAACCTAGGTTCCAAGAGTAAAAGTTTCCAGGGGACATAGAACACAGGCCAACAGGCCAACAAGGGAAAAAAGGAAAAGAGAGATCCCAATACTTGCGGTAATTCAGTCAGTTTGCTAGAACACATTCGGGGAAGCACTGGAGGTGGAGTTAACAGCCATCCGGGCAGGAAATGGGTGTCAAAAAATCTTGTGCGATCCGCAGCTTGCTGGGATACAAAAGGCTGAACTTGAGACCTTGCTCACAGAGGCTCTTCTGGACCTCTGTGAAAAAACAATGATGTTGTTGGATCTCTGCTGAATTATCCAAGAAGAGAAGGATCTTAGCATTGTTGAATTGTAGGCCTTGCTTCACTCTAGCGGCCACCAGAATTCAGCCCTGGTCACAATAATTAAGTAGCTTCAACAGAAAGGGTCAAGGAGATGCCCCCAGGATAGGTGGCGTAGGGGGGGACACTGTGGGCCCTCTCCACCACAAACGTAGGCTGCATGGCAGGGAGATCTAGTAGCTGCACCAAGAAGGAGTCCGCAAACTCTGCATGCTTAGGGCCTTCCGTCCATTCAGGTAGGCTGATGATCTGCAGGTTGTTTTATCTCAGCCTATTCTATGTGTCCACTGCCTTTTCCTGTAAAGCTTTCACCTGTATTTGCAAAGCGTGCATTTCTCTAGAATCAGCTCTGGTAGAGTCTTCCAGCTGAGAGATTTGGTCTTCTGTTTCTGACACTCTGGATCTGAATTTGTCAAGGTCATGGCGGATAAGACTGATGTCCGTGGCCACATAGCCTATCCTGACTGTGAGAGTGTCCTTGCAGGACTTAACTGTGTCATTGCGTGCTTTAATCACATTCAGGATGTCTGCGGTGGTTGGGCCCGGTGACATGGTGCTGGCAGAGCGCCTTGTGGACAATATGGCTGCCACTGAGAAGGAGAGGCACGGAGTATTGGCAGAGTAGTGGAAAGATTGCAGCTTACCCGGAGACAGCGGAGGGACCCGCGGGGTGCTCTTTGCCTTCCTGGAACCCAGGATGTCCTGGTATAGGCTTACTGGAGAAGAAAATGGAGTCTGGATGAATGTCAGGATTATATCAGGAGTAGAGCTCAGGCACTGTGCGATCGCTCTCTCTCATATCCCGTCCACGCCCCCTGGGAGTTACTGTTTACCATAATTAACCCTGTCTCTACTGGGCTGGCAGATCTCATTATCAGTTGTAAACTACTGTAAATTTGCATATTTTTAGGCTTATTTAAACTTATTTAATGATTTCAACATGGGCAACACCAGCTCGCTTGTTAAAGTCACTGTGTATGGCAGGAGGTCAGCATACAAGGAAATACATGCATACTTTTCGGGCCTTGGGATGCTGGTCTTGTCATCATACCTAGCCATGCGCTACTATTAATCACTTTTTTAGTGATGGAGTTTTCCTTTTTTGCACATTTGGATACTATCTATTCTCCTGGAGTGAACATCTGAACTTGATGTATTTATTTTATGTTCCACTCTTTAGTTTACTGTGGTCATATTTTCCAATGGAAAAGTTTATTTGGACCTTCATGACCTTGTGGTTTCAATCCTGCATATTTGATTCATATGGGGGGCTTCTGAAATGCCGCAATGGTTGTCTTCATATGGCCACCAATTCAAGGAATTGTGACAATCAGTATACTCTATGTGTATAAAACATTGATATGTATGTGACTGTAATATTCCAGATGCATTCATTTTTTATGCATTGTTTTTGGACACCAATAGTTGTTATCATTGTTTGCACTATAGGATTTGATTATGAAAGCATGATTTCCTCTTGGAAGGATATACAATATTAAGACATGATCTTCACCCCAAAGGGAACTGTATATTATACCTTGTGAAGATTGAATTCTGATGTATGGCTACACTCTTTTGTTTGGGGAATATGCAGACCTGGAGATCTTTTTGAGTCTTTGTAAACACCTATGCATTGAATACTAAGCATTCTAATTCGTATTGGCTCCCTCTGTTGCATAGAATCCTTTGGATGGGGTTCACAGTCTATAAATGCTCCTGGAGTATCACACTGCTCTCTGGGAATATATATGTATGCTTTGAGTGTTCTGCATTTCACGCTACAGTGCATTCATAAAGTATTCAGATACCCCTTCACTTTTTTCAATACATTTTTATTAAAGTTTTCGCATACAAAACATTGAAATATCAAAATCTATATTCAAAATATGACATACATAAAGCTTTTATAAAGTGTCACATATATCAAACTAGGACTGAGAGATAAGGCGTGTCCTATTTTAAGTGAACATCGACTTAGCCTTGTGCTTGAAAAATATAAGGCAAAAGATCCAACAGAGGGAACTATTACATTGGTACTGAGATCACCAACAATTAGGTCAACAGGGAGATAAACACTTATAACAGTAAACAAGCTAGCGTGGAGGTTATATTTGCCATCGAAAGGCCATTTTGTGGCCCGGTAGCTGCCCCCACACCCTGAAATCTGAATGAGGGACAGCCCCCCGGCCACCCCTGTAATGAGCCCCGCCCGGAGGACCCCGAAGGGGGGGCCACCCACCTCCGACACCCACATGGGGACTCGCTGTGCCGGGGGAAGAGTGCCCCACCCCCCGCAGCACCCCCCGGGCGGGAGCTACCTCCATACCCAGCCATGGGTTGACTCTAACAATTCCTAAACAAAGGAACAATTGTACATACTGTGACCGACCTTTGGGAGAAAGATCTTCTATAGCCTATTGAGGCGCCGTATATATAAAAAAAAAATGATAACAAAAGGCAAAAGTATGAACCAAGGAGAGTATAGAAGTGAAGGGAAAAAGAAGAAAGGGATAGTATTAGATTGAGTGGGAAAGAAGAGGTGGTCGTTGCTCCATACTGTAATCTAGCGATCTTGGCTCCTTAGAGGCCAGGAGTTAGTGAGACTCCTATAAAGTTTGCCCAAGGTTCCCAGACCCTCTCGAATTTGTGTAGATTGTCCAGAAGGATGCTAGCTAGCCTTTCCTGGGTCATAAGCCAAGAGATTTTCCGGATAGCTGCCTTCGGGGAAACCCTTTCTAGTTTCCATGCTTTTGCAATCGTGATTTTGGCTCCTAACAAAATAAATTGGATTAATTTTCTGTTAGCTTTAGTGGAATTAGGGATGTGATCGTTTAAGAGGGCGATAGTTGGAGACCTTGGGAGTTTGTTGCCTGTAACCTTATGGATAATGCGGAAAATTTTGGTCCAATATGGGCGTATTCTTGGACATTCCCACCAAATGTGAGCAAACGTGCCCTGGAGCTTGCACCCTCTGAAGCAGAGAGGGTCATAATTTGGAATAAACCTGTGTAACCTAGCCGGAGTGAGGTACCATCTCATCATCACTTTTAAACTGGCTTCCGAGATATTAGTGTTAAGTGTGCCCTTGTAGGATCTAGAACAAGCTGTTTGCCATTTGTCCAGCTCCCATTCAAATTGCAGTTCTGACTCCCAATTGGTCATAAAAGCCCCTTCACTTTTTTCAATTGTGTTATACTGTAGCCTGATACTACAGTTGTTTAAATATTTTTTTTCTTATTAATCTACACTAAAGTACCCCATAATAACAAAGTGAAAACAGCATTTTAGAAATGTTTGCAAATGCATGAAAAAGGAAAAATTGAAAAAAAAAAATCACACTGGCATAAGTATTCAGACTCTTTGCAGCAGCACTTGAAATTTAGCGCAGACGCCTCCCATTTTCCCTGATTGTGGCTGAGATGTTTCTACACTTTAATAGGAGTCTACCTGTGGTAAATTATGTAAATTAATTGAACATAATTTGGAAAGGAACTACCTCTCTATAAAAGGCCTCACCGCTGAGAATGCATACTGTATAAGAGCAAACATACTGCCTAGCTCACATACAGGATTATTGCAAGGCACAGATCTGAGGAAGGCTGCAAAAAAAAAAAAAAACTGTTGCATTGAAGGTTCTCAAGAACACAGTGACCTCGGTAATTCTCAAACTGAAGAAGTTTGGCACAACCAGGACTATTCAAAGTGCTGGTTAGACAGCCAAACTGAGCAATCGGGGGAGCAGGGCCTTAGTGGTGAGAGAGGTGACCAAGAACCTGAAGGTCACTCTGATTAAGCTTCAGAGATCCTGTGTCCAAATGGGACAAAGTTCCAGAAGAACAACCATCACTGCAGTTCTTCCTCAATTGGGGCCTATGTCAGAGTGGCTAGACGGAGCCTCTCTTCAGTGCAAAACACATGAAAGCCCACTTGGAGTTTGCAAAAAAGCACCTGAAGAACCCTTACACTGTGAGGAACAAAATGTGGTTTGATGAAACCTAGATTGAACTGTATGGACTCTACATGCTATGAAACCAGGAACCGCTCATCACCTGCCTAATACCATTCCACCAGTGAAGCATAGTGGTGGCAGCATCCTGCTGTGGGAGTATTTTTCGGCAGCAGGGACTGGGAGACTGGTTAGGGTTGAGGGAAAGCTGAATGGAGCAAAATACAAAGATATCCTCAGTGAAAACCTGTTCCACAGCACTCAGGGCCTCAGACTGGGCCAAAGGTTCAGCATCCAACATGAGAATGATCTTAAGCTTACGACCACGACAACACAGGAGTGGCTTAGGGACAACTCTGTGAATGTCCTAGAGTGGCCCAGTCAGAGCCCTGACTTGGACCCTATTGAACATCTCTGGAGAGACCTGAAAATAGCTGTGCACTGACAGTCCCCATCCAACCTCACAGAGAGGATTTGCAAAGTCGAATGGCAGTGAATTCCCCGATCCAGGTGAGCAAAGATGGTCACGTCATACCCAAAAAGACTTGAGGCTGCAATTGCTTCTAAAGGTGCTTCAACAAAATACTGAGTAAAGGGCCTGAATACTTAAGTACATGGGATATTGCATTTCTAAAATTCTGTTTTCACTTTATTTTGGGGGTACAGAGTGTAGAATAATTAGAAAAAAATGGATTTAAACAACTGTAGCATCAGGCTGTAACATAACAAAATTGAAAAAAGTGAAGGGGGGTCTGAAGATTTTAGGAAGGCACCGTATACTGGTGTCATCTGATGTATACAATCTCATGGATAATACTTAAACAAAAACAGCGCCTCCTCTAATGTTGAATAAATTATAACGTGCTGATAAAAACATGTATGTGTGTGTATGTGCCCACTATGGACACACCCACATGGAATAGGGGGCAGCTTCCCTCAGATGAACATCTGCTGTGAAGATAAATAAATAAATGATAATGGATAGCGCCTCCCCTCAAAGTGCAAATAAATAATACACAAACATATGATTAATTAAATAAATGTCCATTCGTGATCAGTCATTGCGTGATTACTCCAAAAAAATGAAAAAAAAAAAAATTAGTTTAAAATTAAATCAGTTCATAATCCAAAGATCTCTTGTATCCCTTTTGTATAAACCTTTCTAAAATGATGTCAGCTTGTTGGTCATAATTAGAGTTGAGCGAACACCTGGAAGTTCGGGTTCTGCTGGTCCGTCCGAACTTCGGGACAAAGTCCGGGTCCGGGTCCGGACGGAACCCGAACGATCGCACGGACAACGAACCCCATTGAAATCAATGGGGACCCGAACTTTTAGGCACAAAAATGGCTGTAGGAAAGTCCTGGAAAGCCCCAGAGGGCTGCAAAAGGAAGTAAAATGGGGGTAAGGGTAGGGCAAGCGCCCTACAAAAAAATGGGGACAGGGAAATAACTTTAAATATTTTTAAAAAAATAAAAACATAAAAAATGCAAAAATGGAGATGAATGTGGTTCATCTTCAAACTGTGTCTGAAAAGTATTAATTAACGGTAGAAGCCATATAACTGTTCTAAAATCATCTTCAAACTAGGGCAAGTGCCCTACAAATAAATGGGGATAGGGAAAATAAATTAAAATCAAATAAAAAAATGGGAAGGGGGATGGATGTA
>BLSH010000530.1:116729-134935 GCA_018402905.1 Glandirana rugosa
ATCTATTCGATCTCGTTCTGAAAGTCTTTGATCGATTCCTCGTGTTCTTTTTGGGGAGGGGGTTAGAGCGCGCTTCGATCTCCGCCCATCCCGCAGGGAATTGGACCGTGAGTGATGAGTCCGTCTCTTTGTCCGGGTTACCCACTTACTGGTGAAAATAAATGCGTTCCTAGTATATCCCGGTTTCAATCGGAAATTTAATAGGGGCTTTCAGTCTAGAAAGTGAAAAGGGTTCCAATTTCAACATAGAGAATCTCCGATTCCGTGCAAGGAGCCTCGAGTGAAAGCCTGTGATCCTCAGACAGGGCCGGGATGGGAATGTTGTCAAGGAAGGCAGAAGTTGGATTTGAGGAGGTCGAAAACTCTGATTTGTACAGTTTGGTGTAAAAGTCTTGAAAAGTGGACATAATTTTATGAGGGTTTTGGGTGAGGAAGCCCGAGAGATCTTTAACCTTGGGAAAAGTGAAAGATCTGACTTTCGGGGATAATTTAAAGGCTAACTTTGGCCCTATATGATCCTTGCGTAAATAAAAGTGGTCATTCACCCATTGGGCCTGTTTCTCTGCCTGAGTAGTGAGTGCCAGGTTAAGGGACGCCCTACCCGCCTCTAGCTTCGCGCGAGATTGGGGGAGGGGTTTTTCTTGTGCTCCTTAGCTAGTTTCTGAAAGTCTTGCTCTAGCTTATCTATGTGGATCCTCTTCTCTTTTTTAAGTTTAGCCGTCAGTTGAATTATCTTACCCCTTATGACTGCTTTATGAGCAGCCCAGAGCGTCACAGGGGAAACCTAAAATATTCCTCAAGGTCTTTCTAAAGTAAGGTACAGGGGACAGGGTTATTCAATAAGTTTTCCCTTAGTCTCCATTGGGGCCTGATCCCTGAATTCCCTGGGTATCTGAGGTGTAAAATTACCAAAGAATGATCTGAGAGCGGGGAGTCCCTAATGAATGCTTTGGAAACCAGAGGAATGGATGAGGCTCCTTAAAAGATATGGTCTATTCTGGCCAGGGATTTATGAGGGGCTGAGTAATGGGTAAAGTCTCTCGTGTTGGGATTACATTTCCTCCAAATGACGACCAAGCCCAGTGAGTTAATGAGTTTGGCAAGCTTGAGACTCCTTTTGGGGGGCTGTAGGAGATGAGAGTGAATTGGTGTTGATTTGTCCAGCATGTGATCCAGGGCGGTATTAGAGTCCCCACCCAGGATCACAGTCCCCTCCAAGTGAGAAGACAGGGAGTCTATCATGGAACGGAAAAATTGTAGTTGGCCCGTATTAGGGGCATAGTAGGAGACTAAAGAGAAAGGGTGACCCCCGATGTCCCCCACCAGGAGGATGTATCTTCCCTCTGGATCCCTTAATACCTGTGGTGAATGGAACTCCACCCCTTTTGCAAAGAATATTTCAACACCTCTGGTCTTATCTGGTGCATTGGCCAGGAAGAATTGAGGATAACCTGCGTGAAGAAAACTCGGGGAGAACTGTGAAGGAAAGTGCGTTTCTTGAACAAAAAGGACCTCTAAATGCTGCGAGTGGGCTGCTTGGAAGTACTTTCTTCATTTTAAAGGAGAGTTTAGGCCCTGTGTGTTGTGAGAGGCCAATTTTAACAATCCGGATTGGACAATGGAAGCTAACATGATGAGAAGTAGAGGTAAACACTCACGGCAAAATAAAGCAACTTACCGGTCCCCGAATGCCCTGAGAAAGCTGTTTTGCTTCTTCTAACCTGTGGGAGCTTGTTCGTCCCTAACCTCTCGGGGGAGAGCCACCCCGGTGCCTGAGGAGAAGAGTTTAAGAAAGAGAAGAGAACAGAAAAAAAGAAGAACATTCAAACAAAAAGGAAAGAGAGAGAAGAGGAGGGCGACTGGTCGAATACAACCAGCCCCCTCCACCTTCGGAAGATGAGAGCCAGAAAACCGACTCCCATAACCCGAAACTGGAATAAACACAACTGCCTAAACTGGCAGCTACACGTCTGCCTCTGCGCAAAACCCGGTGGTAAAGCCCAGAGGCAGAGGGAGGAGCACACCTACCGCTCCGTACCCAGGACGGCCCAAGAATAAGAGAAACAACTGGGGAGGACCCAGAAAGGGGGACCGTGCATGATAAATTTTAAGGTAGAAAAAATTATATCAAC
The DNA here is from genome assembly GCA_018402905.1 of Glandirana rugosa. NCBI lineage: Eukaryota > Metazoa > Chordata > Amphibia > Anura > Ranidae > Glandirana > Glandirana rugosa. The sequence continues at coordinate 118,862 of BLSH010000530.1, forward strand.
ATAGTAAATAGTACTGCTGACAAGGGGAGACCTTCTGGGTCCCTTGTTAAGGTAGACACCGGGTCCCCCCAGGTCAAATCCCCTTCCAATCCTCCCGGACCCTCCCAGATGGAGGGATCGGGGGAGGCGGAGACCGACCTAGAGCGAGCCGGGAGGGGGGGACCCCCAGAGGATCTAGCCAGCCCACAACAGGTGGGGCACAACAAGAGGGGAAAATAAAATTAGAAACAGTAAAAACAATGTGCCACCACCTAGGGGGCTATCAGATGTGTAACCAGAGTATTTGGAAAAGACCAAACTGGGCCAATGAATAAAGGATAAGCCCTAAACACTTTAGAGTGAAACCCCTGTTAGGGAACAGGAGAAATCATGGGGGGTGAGAGTCCTTGGGTCTCTTGGAATGCTGTTTCCTCCAAACTGGGGGGATTGGACTTTGAGGGGAAGGGCACTTCGTAGATCCAGCAGATTTGGCTTGGAGGGAGGAACCCGGTTCCAGTGTGATGAGGTTTAATTTAACTAACAGGTGTTCACCCTCGTTGAATGAAGAGAAGCCATAGGTTTTGCCCTTAAAGGAGAAGGAAAGGCGGAAAGTAAAAGACCACCAGTACTTGATGGATTTCTGTAGCAACACTTCAAGAAGGGTTTTCATGGTTCTTCTCTTTTGAATAGTGGCTGGAGAAATGTCTGCGAACACCTGAATAGAATGTCCCTGAAAGGATACTTTCGGAAGTTTTCTGGTAATCTTCATTATTTCCTCCTTCATCGCATAAAAATGAGGTTTCACCATACTGTCCCGCGGGAGTCCATCCGAACGAGGGGCCTGGAGGGCCCTGTGGGCCCTATCAAGTTCCAATCTATGCTCTGGAATGTTCGGGATAAGTTCCTTTATAAAGGAGCAGACTGCTTCGTGAACATCTGTGATGGTTTCTGGCACTCCCCGCAAGCGGAAATTGTATCTGCGGGACTGATTTTCAAGGTCGTCGATCTTAGAGTGGGCAGTCTCTACCTGATCCTGAAGGTCCTGGATGCGGGAAGTATTTTGGTTAGCTCTTGCAAGGGTTTGGTCTGTTTTTTGTTCAACTACATCAATTCTGGACCCCAAGTTCTGAAGGTCTGACTGAATAGTTGAGGTTATTTGGGATGCAATTTGAGCCAAGCCTTTAGCTAACATTTTAGAGAACGTTTCCATCATGAATCTCAATTCAGGGTGTGGAAAAGGGGATGGAGGTTCCGGGAGGCTTGGAGTATCAGGATCAGGGACCTGGGCTCCAATCGGTGAAGCAAACATTTCTGAAAGAGTCCTTTCTAGAAGGGAAACTGTAGAAGCTGGAGAATTGTTAAGTGGAATAGGAGAGGCAATAGCTGGTGAATCCTGACCTGGGAGGAGGAGGGATCCTCCTTCCACTCCTGCCTCCATGTCTTCCAGGCTTTCCTTATAGGGTCCTGCTGGGTCACAGTAGGTTGAGAAGGCCAGTCAGGGGGTTGTTTGGAGAAGCCTGGGTGCTTTGTTAAGTCCCTTCTGACCGCTGCAGCATACATAGGGAGTAGAATGGGAGTAACAGGCTTAAGTTATGAAAAAGAGGTTGTGTGAGAAATCACAAAGTCCAAAAAACAGTTATCAATGTCAGTTCTGAAGAACTCCGCTGTTTAGCCCCCCTAGGGGAATAACTAGAGGTGAAGAGTGCAATCTGTGAGGCACCTAGGATTCTTTGATAAGTAAAAGATTCCTGGACAGATCAAAGTTTATGGGGTAACTGCTGATAGCTTGGTAATGTCCACAGCTTGTGGTTAAGGCACTCTGGTGATGACACCTGAACTAGGCCTATAGGCCGCGGGTCCCCTGTGAGTTAGTGGTGCCCATCATATAGGGCTTTTATAAGCCTTCAGGATACCTTGCTCCCCAGGGCCCAGGGGTGGACCCAAAAGTGGTTTCGCCACACCGCTCCTTGACTAGGCCGCAGCCTAGGGACAGACGGAGCTTCGGGCGGGTCCCCGGAGACTGCCTGGCATCGTGGGCTGTTGGTACCGGGGTGGTGGGTCCCGGATGGCTGCTATTGGAGGCCGAATGTGACGGAGCGGGTCGGAGCTCCGCGACTAAGCGACCATCGCGGGGAACCGGCGCATGAGCACTCCAGAAGTTGAATTCTTACAGGGGCATGATCTGACCAAGTTATTACATCAATATCTGCTGTTGGAATTTTCTGTAGGGACCATTTATCTACAAGGAAGTAATCAATCCTTGAATAAGAATTATGAGGAGAGGAATGAAACGTATAGTCCCGTTCCGTTGCGTGGAGGCATCTCAACACATCGTACAAATCCTGTCTCTTAATAAAGTCTAGCATTGGTGAAACCTTCCTGGAGGTGGCATTAGATGAGTCAATAGCATAGTCGGGTGCAATATTAAAGTCCCCGCATAGAATCAATGCTCCTTTTTTAATACTGGATACCTTCTTCATCAGTCTGTTCAAGAAGCGGAATTGATGAGTTTTTGGCGCATAGAGGCACACTAATGTGCACATAGCTGAGTTTATAATACATTGCAATATTAAGAATCTGCCTCTAGGATCTGTTATTTCTGTCTTTGAACCCTGTCAAAGGCCTTCTCTGCATCCAAGGCAAGGAGCAGAGAAGGCCTTTTCATCACCTTGGCTAGGTGCAGGATGTTAGTTACCCGGCGGCTAGAATCCTAGGTCTCTCGTCCTCTGGTAAACCCTGTTTGGTCGGGGTGAATCAGTAAAGGCATTAGGTTTTCCAGACGGTGGGCTCTTAATTTGGCATAGAGCTTTAGGTCCGTCCCCGGCTTAGGCAGAGCTACAATCAGCGCTTTTAACATCTCTGACGGATAGGCTGAGGAGGTAGCAGCAGTATTGAAAACTTGGATTAGATATGGGGTCAAGGTCTGTTTAAATGATTTATAATAGTCACCACTGAACCCGTCTGGTCCAGGAGACTTATTTATTGGGAGGGAGTCTATAGCTTTGTAGATCTCCGTGTCGGTGAAGGAGAGATTGAGAGTTTGTAGTTGGTCCTGATTTAGCTTTGCGATATGAAGCCTGCTCAAAAACTGTGTGATTAATTCAAGGTTGGGTTGGAAGGTATTGTGGTCATTCTTTAGATTATATAGGGTCCCATAATAATGGCTGAAAGCATCCGTGATTTTTTTGTGGGTGAAATTCCTTAGTTTTGGTATGTGGGTGAATAATAAGTATTAAGGCTGGCCGTAGGCTAGCCTGTATTTGTGGGAGGGGTCGGGACTTCATAAGCTCACTCCTCCTCCCATTCAATCATCGGCGTCCTGGCTGGAGAAGGGAAGACCCAGTGACGTAATTTCCGGTCCCAATCCCTGTGTGCCAGCCCGACAGCGTGCTGCAGCTCAGCAGTTTACGGATCCCAGGGTCTCCAGGGCACACACCTGTCTGGTGCCTCGGCCCAAGGTGGAAGATCATTTGCTTCTGTCAGGAGGTAGGAGTGGATCCGGAGGGGGGGGGCGGCGGCGGCATGTTCACGGTCTTCGGAGCGGCATGCTGATAGTCATCTGAATGACAGCTTGCGTCTCGGCACCTCACAGCGAAAGGGGGGGAGGGGTGAGTGTCATGGCTCACAGCGTGAGCTTGCCAAGGATCAGGAAAGGGGGGTGTGTGGTGGATGGCTACTGTAGGGGTATTGCAGTAGCTGGTTCAGCTGGGGGGGAGGGGGTGTCAAGGATACAGCATGTGCAGGCTGTATGCCATAGGGGAGTATGGAGGTGGTGCTACAGGGGAGGGTTGCGACCAGTGTCGGGGGGGTGACAGGGCCTCACATCCGGGTCAACAGGTTCACATTACCTGGGGAGATCAGGGTCCCTCACCCAGCTTGAGCATTGCTGGGACTTGTGGTTCCGTTCTGGTGCCCTTGTCCATCCCATCCACACCACCGCTGCTGGCATTGCTACACATCTAGCAGGGGGGCAGGCATGCACCAGGTGGCTTAGGCTGCATGCGGGCATCGCGATCCTACTCATTTCTGGGCACCACGGCCCATATCATCCAGGGCAACTCGGCCTATTCATATCAGGCGTCATGGTCTTGTTTCTATGAACTGCATGGTTCATGCTACTGGGCATCACGGCCCCATTCATACGGGGCACCACGGCCCAAATCATCCAGGGCATCTCGGCCTATTCATACCAGGCATCATGGCCTTTTTTGTACGAGTACCACGGTTCATGCTACTGGGCATCATGGCCCCATTCATACGGGGCATCAAGGCCCAATTATCAAGGCAACACGGCCAATCATAAGGGTTATCACGCACATTGTCTGTGTTATTTTCACTGCACAGGCAGCTAGGGGGAGATGGTTGAATTGTCCTACTTACTATTTTAGCTATATGCTACTCATATGCTTTCGGTCAGTCATTCTTACAGGTGGATCTTACGTATCGTTCAAGGATTCAAGGATAGCAAGGTGTGTTAGACATATTTTGTGTGTTTAATCTTGCAGTTAGGGGTTACATATGGGATCTGTCACGTCTACGGATCCATATGAGCTGAGGTTCATTTTTAATTGATTTGTAGCATGCACAAGAGTTAGATCATGAGGGGTTCACTGTTTTCACAGTGATAGTGTTGATATTTTCTTGACTGTCTTAGTTGGTTTCTTCACAGATTTCAACATGTCGCATATCTCGGAGTGTGACAAATTCGCCTATATCCCCACTACTCCGGCTAGGGGGTCTGAACACGGTAGCGCTCCCTCCTTAATTAACTGGACTATTCCTAGAATTACGGCAGAGCTCCAGCGCAGGGGCATTCCTTTCCCAGCCTCGGCAAGGAAAGCTGAGTTGTTCAGATTGTTATTCCCCAATCCATCTCAGCCCACGCCCTCTACTAGCGCAGAGCACGTATCAGTTCTTACGTCTCTGACAAAAATCCATGCAGTACTGAATACGCTATCTACGTCAATGCAGCAATTACAAGACAGGATGGAGGTGTTGGAAGCCAGGCCGGCTAGTACAGAGGTACCAGTGGCACCTACAGTCCCAGAACTACCCAGTACCTCTCCAGGTAATGGCACATCTTTGCCCTTGGCGGTTCCTTCCCCATCTACAGTGGTGCCTTCCGTGTCTCCGGCCCACTATATTCGGGCAAGAAAGATATCTTAGAGGGGAAGGACGTGAATATGGCTTCCCTTCTGATAGCTTCCCAGGACATTGCAGAGAATAAGTTGTATGCTTGTGGCGATGTCTCGGTGGTCCTGAAGACTAGGGACCCCAGACTCAACCGCAAGTTGAGCATAGCCGAATCGTCCTAGCTTTCGGTATTTTCAGAGATGTCATCTGTGCAGTCAGTCCCAGCAGGAGAGAGGAATTGGACCCTCTATGTACACAAAGTGGTAGATCTAGCACACAAGTAAGGTGGCTCCACGTTCTATGACTACCACAGGTCTTTCTCTGCTAAGTTAGCAGCTACTTGGGCGCAGTTCTAAGTCGCCACTTGCTGGAGCAACATAGCCATGGAGCTTTTCTGTAGGCATTTCGCTAAACAGAAATCTCCAGTTTGTGCCAATTGCCAATCATCTGCGCACACCAGCAATTGGTGCCCCAACTTGGAAAGTTCTGCTGCCACAGGGTCCCATAGACAGGCAACCTCAGGAAGTGATATTGAATTTCTCATATGAGCTCATAGCCCCCTCAAGTGGGCACAGATAGGAAGGTATGTTTGGGATGTTGTGAGAGGTGTATTTGTTATTGTGTACTCACTGTGACCCCCGGGCAAATACAACTCCGAGTTCAGGTGAATCATCTCAGGAGTGGACTTTGAGAGACTTTTCCGAAGGTGAGTCTTGTTATTGGTGAGTGAAGCCTCCTCCTCGACGAGTGCCAGTACAACCCAATAGATAAAAAGAGAAAAGATGAAACGAATACAAGGAACATAACAATCAATGGTGCCATTCAATATGGGATGGCATAACTGAAATAACTGTAACACGAGTTGTGTTAGGGTCTGATAATAGCATATAGCTGTTAAGATTGTCAGGGGGAAATAGTTTGGGCCTAAGAGCGATTAGCGCCTCCTAGGGGCCTAATGTAAAAACTGTGAGTGCCTCATACAGGATTAATTGTGGGATTTTGCGTTTTTTGCGGTGACTGTTTTCCACTCTGGCTCCATGTGATGGATCTGGTTTGGGGAGTTGCTATCCGAATCCGTGTTGTTTGGTAGAATGCCCCACTCCTTCAGCAGTGTAAGCCCCTTCTCTAAACAGTTCACAATGTGGGAATGCCCATCCTTAGTTATAGTGATTTTGGTCAGGAAACCCCACTTGTAGGTTATTTTGTGGTTCCTAAGGATTTTGTCACTGAGTTCAAGTTCTTTCTTTTTTGTAGCGTGTATTGCGACAGATCCGCGAAGAATTGTACATTTTGGTATTGGTTAGGTATGTTTTCGTGCTTGCGCATTACTGCCATTAGGGCTTCTTTTATATGGAAAAAATGGAGGAGCAGGATCACATCTCTAGGAATCTGGTCCGGAAGGTGTGCAGGTTCGGGGAGCCTATGTATGCGGTCAATAGTGACCTCCATGTCCGAAAGACCGGGGATAAGGGATTGGAATAGGTCCACTGCATATTGGCATAATTCCGATTGCTGAACTGATTCAGGGACCCCCCTTATTTTTAGGTTGTTCCTTCTCCCCCTGTCCTCCATATCAGCTAACTTGGCCTTGATCCATTCAGACTCATTTTTCCTCTCCTCATTGGTGTCCACTAGATCGTTAATGGTGGAGGCATATTCCCCCATTTTTGTTTCAATATGATCCACCCTTGTTTCCACAGCTCGGATGACTTGCCTAAACCTGTTCATGCAAGCATCTCCTTTAATACTGTGTCTACAACTGGCATGTTGAGTGTGGGGAAGGATTCTATTGAATCCGGCAGTTTCTTTGTGTCCTCCCCTGGATCTGAGGCCTGGCTCAAGGCCCGGCTCAGGGCTGGGCCGGATTCGCTCCCATCCAGTCTAAATTTCGCCGGTGGAAGGTGTGGGCAGGTAGGAGTGTTGGGTGGTGGGTGACTCACCATTCGGAGGATGGATGCCATTGCTGGCTGTCTGCACTCCATGTTTCTCAGTGTGGCTGGTGGAGGCCGCGATGCCATTTTGGCTCCCGTTCTGGGAGAAGAAGTCCGTGAGGCGGTGAGGTTTCCGCTCCTCCTTCCTCTTCCTGGACATGGCTGATGCTGCCTGCTTGTTCTCCCAGGTTCCACGGTCCTGTCTGTGGGGTTCTGTGACTCCCAATGAGGCTGCTTTTAGTCGCTGGGTCCCCTTGAAAGCGGAGCTTCGGGATTAAGCTGCCGCCATGCCCCCCGCGACAGAACCTATTTTTATCATAGGGGATATTTAAAATCCCTGTGATAAAAATAAAAATGATAAAAAAGATGAAAGGGACAGTGTAAAAATAAAATAAAAATCATAATGAATAATTAAAAAAAAAAATGCACCCCTGCAAAGGTGGACGCAAGCGCCAGTCTTGTATCGTATGTAAACAACAATTTCACCATGCATGTGAGGTATCACTGCGAATGTCAGATTGAGGGCAGTAATTCTAGCAGTAGACCTCCTCTGCAGATCTAAAGTGGTAACCTTTAAAGGCTTTTAAAAATGTATATAGTTTGTCGCCCGCTTTGCGGGTGTGCGTCATTTTTAAAGCATGTCATGTTTGGTGTCTATGCACTCAGCATGAGATCAACTTTTATATTTCACTGGAATGTGGGCAAAAGAGTATGTTTTTGTGCATTAAGATTAAAAAGGTGTTTTTTTCCCCAAAAAATTGTGTCTGAAAAATCGCTGCGCAAATACTTTGTGAAAAAAAAATTGTAACACCCACTATTTTAATCTGTAGGGCCTCTTCTTTAAAAAAAAATATATAATGTTTGGGAGTTCAAAGTAATTTTATAAGAGTGGGTAATGTTGGGCATAAAATGCCAGGACAGTTCAACCCCCCCCAAATGAGCCCATTTTGGAAAGTAGACACCCCAAGGAATTTGCTGAGAGGCATGTTGAGTCCATGGAATATTTTATATTTTGCCACAAGTTTCAGCCAAATTATTGTTTTTTTTTCACAAAGTTGTCACTAAATGATATGTTGCTTGAACATGCCATGGGTATATGTGAAATTACACCCCAAAATACATTCTGCTGTTTCTTCTGAATATGGAGATACCACATATGTGAGATTTTTTGGCAGTCTAGCCGCATAAGGGACCCCAAAAACCAATCACCACGTTCAGGGTGACTCAGGAGAAGCAGCAGCATGTATTTTGGGGTGTAATTCCACATATACCCATGCCATGTGTGAGCAAAATATAATTTCAGTGACAACTTTGTGTATTTTTTTTTGGTAATTTTTCAATCACTTATGACAAAAAAATAAAATATTCACTGTGTTCAACATGCCTCTCAGCAAATTCCTTGGGGTGTCTACTTTCCAAAATGGGGTTATTTGGGGGGGGGGGTTGTACTGCCCCTCCATTTTAGCACCTCAGGAAATGAGATAGGCAGTCATCAATGCCTATCTCACAATTGAATGTTATTATATGAAACAATATAACCTAGCACCCGAACATAGAAGCCCTAACACCTTGAAATTAAACATTTCTTATCCCAATTCAACACCAAACCAATCTCGAACCAACAAGCCAAAGATATGGAACGTCCCTTCACGGCGGAAGAATTGCAGACGGCTATAAATCAGACGAAAACAGGCAAGAGCCCAGGCCCAGATGGCCTGTCCCTCCAATATTATAAAAGCTTCCTAGACATACTACTACCCGAAATGTCTGCTTGACTGAGGCCTAGGCGGGACTGGAACCTGCAGCCTATGCACTAAACCTTGTCACACCGAAAGTCCACATACATTCATTTGGGGGCTAGTACCTATATTCCCAATATGGGTAAATCCAGCAGAAGTGCCTCTACACCCCGCACCGGGAAAGAGACTGATTCGCAAACACAATACTGCATCCCGGACCTTTTTCAGTCCAAACGTACAGGCAAACAAGCACCCTCTCAGGTCTCCATGCAGCGCTCTCCAAGCAGCAGCTCAAACTCACAGGGGGAACGAGGGGAATCCAGCAGCCTACACCTGTCGCAACCCCTGAGCCTTCCAGACTTACAAACGGTCGCTCTGGACATTAAAAATACGCTGACTGCTGCGATCACTGACCTGAAATAAGACATACAAGCAGTAGCCCATCGCATCACTTGTGTAGAACAAACAACACAGGTTCATGCGGATGCCATTCGGCAAGTGCAACGCACATACGATGCCCAGCTACCCCACCTCCTGGAATTACACCTCCATGTTGAGGACCTCGACAACCGCGGATGCAGACACAACATTAGGGTGAGGGGGATCCCTGAGGGAGTGGAGCCAACTGCTATCCCACAGACTATCTGCGCCATATTCAATGATCTGCTCGGGCGCCCGGCAGACTCTCCTATTGAGATGGAAAGAGCCCATCGAGCACTGCACCCCCCAAGAGACTCTGAACCCCCGAGAGACATAATATGCTGCATAGTTAACTTCCCTCTCAAGGAGGAAATCCTCCGCAGGGCACGGGACAGAGGCAGAATACTGTTCAATGGGGTCGAAATTAAACTATTCCAGGATCTTTCACAAATAACACTACAGAACAGACGTGCCTTGCGCCCCCTGCTTGAGGCACTACGCTCCCGCAATATACAATATCGCTGTAAGTTTTCATTTTGCCTCTCAGCCTCCGCTAGGGGACATTCGGCTCTTCTACGTAAGACCTCCAATCATTCTGCGAGCAACTTGATGTACCCCAGATTGATCTGCCGGATTGGTATGCCTTCTTCTTTCCTACAGAACCCTGGCAACCGGTATCACATAACCCCTCACCGAAGGCGCAGAGACAGCGATCCAGACGCCACAGAATGGACCCGACGACGCTGGAACAACGCCCCTCCCGTAGGGACCTGAGCCATTCTGGCCCTGGAGTCTCCTCCACTCCTAACAGGAGCCAAGTGGATGACTAACATCCTTACAGGGTATTGGATCTACGGACCTTTCACTTGACTTTCCTGGATTCCACCTAGTTATGTTTCTACTGCGCTCTCTCCATCCCCTGTCCCCCAGCCTATCCAAAGAAGACATGGAAGATATAGCTACGTTCGTCAGAGACCACAGCCATATCTGGCTTTATCTTCATCAGACTGCAAAGTGCTATCTACCCGATACTGTGCTCATGAATTGCTTGCTCTCCATAGTAAACATTCTTAACCACCCTTCAACGGTGGCGATATTTCCCAGTGACTCACACAGAACTTGTCTGTCAACTGCTTCACCCCCCGCCTGATGGACACCGTTGCACACCTTCTCCCATCCTGGACTGCAGACACTGACACCCAATATTCCTTGGCCCAACAATATTGCTGACTGATACCTTCTTAGGTGTACGGTCCTGCCGTATTGAACCGAGACCAAAGTTGTTGATGTCTGCTTTCTCACTCCCCTACTCATGTGCGAAACTGATGTCCCCAATACTCTAGTTCTGCACTGAATCTACCCTGGGGTGCGGGCGAGGCTGGGGTCCTGGTGACGGGAGGCCCGATTATACCGCTACAGAACTCAGCCACTTAGGAGCTGCTCCTATGCCAACATTGCGGTGGCTATACAGTGACAGTAGAGAGATCTACTTAATGCCTACACATATGCTCAAGCCCTTCCATCACTGTGGATGTTGGGGCCAGCCCGTCTGGTCTACTTTATAGAGTATAAGATATAAACCACTTTTATAACAGAACACCGTATTTGCTGAGAGCTGACCAAGCTTCCCTTCGTAATTCTAGATGTCGGTAGTTCATTGGTGGGTTGACGGGTGTGGGTGATGGGGTTGGCCATCAGGTGCGACTAAACTCCGACAGGGAGTACAAGTCCACGCCTACAGGACAGGATTAAGGTCTACAGAGCAAAGAAATTCAAATAGGATTACAGCAATACAGTACATTATCAATAGCTGATTTTCTGTCTCTGACTAAGATCCCTGCAAATTTACTCCAGATCAAAATATCGCGAGTCAGCATACAGCTGGGGGAGCGTAGATAGACACAGGTTGTTATGGTTTAATACTTATTTTGGATCTAGTCGTTTGGAAGTTTGGTGGTATCCAGCTTAACATGTTTATTATGCTTTAACCCTTGCAGGTTGTATTTAATTGCTGTGCTTCCAGAACAACCTTTCACGACTCCAGGTAGCCCCGACACAACAATTTTATCCAAGTTAATCTCGTTGAGATTCCCACTCCACTTAATTATCCTCTTAGTCCTCTTGTGTGCAACATCTCTTGACCCTTGTTTGATTCACTATCCCCAAACAGCAGTCCCATCGGACACCTGCTGAAAACCCAAACCTTTTTCTTTAGGCAAGGGAGTATTTCTACCTTCGCCTCTGGTATCTGCCAGCGGACACACATTGTCTGCCTCCAAGTTCCCTTGACCCCCTCTGTGAGGTCTTGATTTTTTATACTCTCCAACCAACTTCCTTTTTATCCCCCCCTCTTCTCTTTTCCCTTTTTCTCATACCTCACCCCTTTCCTAATTTCTTCACACTCTTTCTCCTTTTTTTTTTTCTCTTTGCTTCTTTCTCCTGACGTCTGGGCTCGCTCCCCACCCTCCTCTCCTCTTCTGGTGACCCCGCAGCGGGCAGAAATTCACAACATAAAGATGAATTCAAGTAAGGCAGCTCCGATATCCCTGAAATGCGTTTCCCCTAACGCCAAGGGGCTAAATGTCCTGGAGAAAAGGACGCAGACCCTGACCACGCTCACTAAGCAAAAAAAACAATTCATTTTCTTACAAGAAACCCACTTTTGATCTGACTCTATACCAAAAATTAAAAACCATATCTACCAGACCGCATTCCACGCCACAAATCCATGCGCTAAGACTAAAGGGGTTTCTATATTGATATCCAAACACGCAAATTTTCATATTACTGATTCCCTCGTAGATCCAGAAGGAAGGTACCTATTTATTATAGGGAGATACGCTTCCAAACCCCTTACATTAGCAAACATCTATTGCCCCAACGAACATCAGGTCTCCTTCTTCGTTTCAAGAGGGCATCGTATTACTAGGCGGAGATTTCAATACACCACTAAACCCGGACATCGACACCTCACCGGGTACATCCTCACTACCCAATCGTGCGCTACGGCAAATTAAAATACAGTTTCAGAATTTAGCCTTACATGACACCTGGCGTACACTATATCCGTCCACTAAAGACTACACCTTTTTCTCCTCCCCACACCAGAAATATTTGAGGATAGATTATTTCTTCCTGTCCCAAAAACACCTTCCCTACCTCAAACAGGCTACCATAGAACCACTGTTTCTCTCTGACCATCACCCGATCACAGTCACTCTTTCCTTCCCTGAATCAGAACAGATAACAAAAACTTGGCGACTGAACCCCTCTTTATTAAAGACCCAGCCACGGTTGATCTGTTAAAATCCCGGCTACAGTCGTATTTTAGAGAAAACACCACCCCAGGACTTTCACCCACAGTCCTGTGGGAAGCATATAAATGTGCAATTCGGGGTGAACTAATAGCGATAGCTGCAAGAAATAAAATGAACTAGCAGGAGGTGGTTAAAACGCTAATGAACAAAATTAAATGCCTAGAGGCTGCCCACAAACAATCAATTGCCCTTGTCGACCTTTCAGGACCTGACTCATACGCGATCCTTACTTCGCAATGAATTAGGCAAACGCATAAGGCGACAGTACATCCTCCGCCAAAAAGTGTTCTATGAACACGGCAATAAGAGTGCCAGACTTCTGACATGAACAGTACAGGCTTCCAAATCCTCTACCTTAATTCACTACATTCGACATAACCAAGGCAAACTGCTTTCTCAAAAAGAGCAAATAGCGACACAATTTGAACGTTATTATACAAAACTATATAACCAAGCACCCAAACATAGAAGCCCTAACACCTTGAAATCTCGCTTCGAGGAAATTAAACATTTCTTATCCCAATTCAACACCAAACCAATCTCGAACCAACAAGCCAAAGATATGGAATGTCCCTTCACGGCGGAAGAATTGCAGATGGCTATAAATTAGACGAAAACAGGCAAGAGCCCAGGCCCAGATGGCCTGTCCCTCCAATATTATAAAAGCTTCCTAGACATACTACTACCTGAAATGCTGAAAACATTTAATACCCTAGCTAGTCCCACACCTGACTCGGTAAGAATGCTAGAACCCCATATAGCAGTCATACCAAAAGATGGCAGAGATCCTACACTAGTATCCAACTACAGACCCATATTGCTACTAAATGTAGACACAAAGCTATATGTCAAAATGCTAGCCAACAGACTTCTCCCTCTTATACCCGGCCTCATTGCTCAGGATCAGGTGGGCTTTGTCCCGGGCAGAGAAGCTAGGGACAATACCATACGCACATTGAATATACACCACTGGCTGGGCACGTCCAAGACTCCAGGGTTCTTCCTTTCCCTGGATGCGGAGAAGATGTTTGACAGGGTGGCCTGGGATTACATGCAGGCGGTGCTAGAGGGTATTGGACTCCTACCCTGCATGCTCTCCCAGATCATGGCACTGTACTTCAACCCTTCAGCGAGGGTGCGTGCCAACGGCCACCTGTTGAATGCCTTCTCCATCAATAACGGTACCCCTCAGGGATGTCCTTTATCCCCTCTGATCTTCATCCTAACGTTGGAAACTTTATTAAATAAACTGAGATCAAATCCTGATCTTAAAGGTCTAAAAATAGGCGGCAAAGAATACAAGGTCGCTGCATTCGCGGATGACATCCTCCTTTCCCTGAGAGCCCCTAGGATCTCCCTACCCAATCTACTGAAAGATATGGAAGAGTTTGGCCATCTATCTTACCTTAAAATGAATTACTCCAAATCTCACACCCTAAATATCTCTCTACCACATCAAGAAGTCGTCCATTGTCAAGGAGCTTTTCCATTTCAATGGCAAGGGACAGCCATAAAGTATCTGGGTATACAAATTACAAGACAATTATCTGATCTCTACAGTCAGAACTTTCAAAAAGCCCTTGCTGGGATGCAAGCAGACCTGAAAGAATGGGCGGGCTTGAACGTGTCCTGGTTCGGCCGCTCAGTTCTCCTTAAGATGATGGTCTTTCCCCGTCTCTTATACTTGAAGCAAACGATCCCCATCCACCTCCCTCCATCTTTCTTTACAACCTATAAGAAGGCCTCCTCGACATTATCTGGAAAAACACCCCACCACGAATCAAATGCAACCGACTTACGCGCCCTGAAAATAAGGGGGGTATTGGTACCCCTGACCTTTACACCTACTACCAAGCCTGCCTTCTCACGAGAATTGTAGACTGGAGTGTACACAAACGGGAGAAGCTATGGGTATCTCTGGAGAACTCTTTCGCACATATGCCCATTCACATACTTCCTTGGCTAGCTCATAGGCCTTGGCCAATGGATCTCATGGCATACCCGTTCATATACCCCTCTTTGTATGCCTTTAAAAGGCGGCCAAGTCTGCAAAATTCTCCTCATCACAGGGCCCTCTAACCTCACTTAGGGATAACCCTGACTTCTCCCCGGTGGAAATAGAATAATTTTTAAAACAGGAATGGCCACATGACAAAGTGCTCGCTTATAATTTTTTTTCTAAGGGACGCCTACTCCCCTACGAAGCCATAAAGTCCCTATCACGCACCAATTCCTTCCCCTTCTGGTCATACCGACAAATTCACTACTTTCTCTCCCAACACTGGCTGAACACCTGGAGTAGACAACTCACACCCTTTGAATTTCTCTGCACCCGTACATCACCACAACGTCACTTAATCTCCTACATTTATGCATTACTCATGGAGGAATCCGAATCCCCCTCTTTCCCAGACCCCTCTTGAGTTTCCTGGGAAAACAACCTCAAGCTGAACTTGACTGAGGAGGACTGGATCAGCATACACACCCATAATCTCAAGGTCTCGCTAAATGTGGCAATTCAGGAAAACGGATACAAGATCGAGACAAAATGGTACAGGACCCCAGCTTGACTACATAAATTCTCCCAGAGTATAACTAACATTTGCTGGAGATGCAACCGAGCGGCTGGCTCAATGCTCCACATCTGGTGGGACTGTGAACTAATCCAACCATTTTGGAGGTCAGTACATGCGCTTATTACACAGGTCACCACACTCAAACTTGACTACAAACTGGCCCAATTCCTCTTACACTACACATCCCTGCCCAAAAGACACTACTACAAATCATTGTCTATGCACATGGTGAACGCGGCCAGATTATACATCCCAGTCCACTGGAGAACTACTTCTCCACCTACAATCAGGGAATGGTTCGCCAGAATATCGAAAATAGAGGAGATGGAGGAACTCATACATATCTCCCAAGAACGCATTCAGAAATTTACGACTATCTGGGCATGTTGGACCCATTTCAAGACCATGAATACATACGAGTCCTATCTCCTGTAACAGAATGCGCTGAACGCTTCTATGGTTTCCACACTGGGGGGTCTGGCATGGGGGATCGGGCTCAGTCCAAGGGCACTTTCCCTGCCTCTTTATATATATTTTTTTTCTTCTCTCCCTCTATATACTGACCGCTAATCCCGCCATCTCCCTCCCCCCTTTCCTCTTTACCTTAGGCCCTCAGAGGATACCCTCCTTTCTTCTTTCCCCCATTCCCCCTCTTTACCTACCTCCCTATAGATTCGCCCTGTCAAAAACAATTAGAAGATGAATACATAGACAATTAGCATACTCAATGTTCTAGATGTAGTAGAGTTGTCGCTCTACGAAGCGTAATTTGGAACCGTTGGGGTTCCTTGATGTAGAATGCCCACCCTAGAAGAGCTAAAACCCAAGTTAAGAGTTATCTCCCTTAGTATGGCTCATATATTGTAAAATGTATTTACATTTGTACACGTCGTAAGTAGATTGCAACCAGTTTTTGTGCTGTAATAAGATGCCTCATGGTTGCTTGATCGTCAATGTGAACAATGTGTTCCTGTACACC
>BLSH010000530.1:149833-160600 GCA_018402905.1 Glandirana rugosa
AGGGGGTCGACGTCGTATAACGGTTCAACCGAGGTTACTACTACTCCTACCTCCCCTACCACTACTACTCCAGTGATTACACTGAACCCACGGTCTATCTCGTCCCCGCCTTTCACTCCCCTTCTTTGTTGGGGTTACTCCGTCCTACGTTAGAGACGACGTTCGTCTAGTTCACACCGGTTTTATGGGCGGTAAACCCGTGGTGTACGAACTGTTTTGCAGGCTGTTTACAGGCAGGTGGAATACCCGCTGAATTTCAGCCAACACTGGCTGTGTATGACCACCTGAAATGGCTACAGACTCTTCTGGCCTGCTTTAGAAAGTCTTGCAAACCTGGGTATCTGTTTAAGAAATGTTGCACCACCAAATTGAGGACATGTGCCAGACATGATTAAATGTTTTGTCAAGCATGTGGTGCCCAAATGGCGGGTATTTTGGCCACACTTGATCTGCTTGCAGCAGAGATTGCATCCTGCCTCATTGGGGTTGTTTCTTCCCCTCACTTTCCGCCCCTGCTCTATCTGGCACCCAAGTCACATTAGTGACCTCATCATCACCATCCCCTCCATCCTCATCATCATTGGAGCCAACTTGGCAATATGCTGCAGCTGGGGGAACATGACTGTCAATTTGTTGTTTATTGGTTTTCTCCCCTCTCTGTTACTCCCTTCCCCTACCTCAGAACAAACATCAGAATCAAGAAATGTCTGTGCATCCTTAAGAAACAAGTGGCTGATGCTGTGTTCAAATAATTCAGCTGACTCGTCCGTGCATGATGCTGGGGCTATGGCAGGAGTAGTTCTGGACAAGGAGGCAGAATAAGCCACTCTGGCAGCTGCGGTGGACTGCACACTAGTGTCAGCTTAGATCAGAGAGGATGAGGATAGTTTAGTAAGCTAGTCTACCACCTCGTCTACATGCTGTGGCTGGATAGCACGGGAAACATCACTAAACAGAGACAAATGTGCTCTGCCTGAGGACGAACCACATCCACTTTTGCCTGTGAACACAGACACTACTGGCCCCTCATAGTGACATGGGAACACCTGCCTCTCCTTTTTGGCCTCCTAGACATGATGGGGGGGGGGGGGGTTATTACCCAAATTTAATAGAAATGGGGAAATGTGTAATTGGATGCACTTTTTTGAATGAAAAGTGGTGTTTGGTGCACTTTAAATTGAGGACTAACATTGACAGAAATGTAAAAACTATAACAAAAACAAAAAAATAAGGGAGAACACCAGCATCACAGTCAGAAAAACTGTGGCTAAAATTTTAAAAATGGAGCAGGCAGAGGACAAAGAAAAGACATATAAAAAGCATGCTGCAACAGAAACAAAAAAGGGTATAAAAAGGGATAACAGCTAAATGTTATCTAATGCTGTGTTAAAAAAACTGCACTACACTAACGCACAACACTATACTCACACACTATACTCAGACACTATACTAACACTATACTAACACTCTACAATCAGAGTCAAATGTTATGCAAAGCTGTGTTAAACACTGCACTACACTAACACACTACACTGACACACTATACTCACCCACTTTATCAACACTACGCTAACACTCTACACTCAGAGTAACAATAAATGAACACACTAACTCACTGATAGCAAACTGAGCTCTGCTCTATCTCCCCTCCAATACACTGCAAAATCTTTCTATGGGAAGTTGCCTTTTATAGTGTGGGATGTGACTATGAGCACTGAGCCGTGATTGGATAAAGTCATCATCACTTTGTCAAATCAGGGTTCTGACAGAGGTAATTGGTGAAGCCTTGCACCTGGCCAGTGGTCAGATGCAAGGCTTCATCCAATTAGGGCCCTACAATGTACTGTGAAGCACGCAGTCACTTGTGAGGCGCTCGATGGGCAAACATCCCGCCAAGCTTCTTGCAGATTCATGTGTTCGCTGAACAGGCAAATAGGCGATGTTTGGGCTGAACGTTTGTTTGGCTCGAACAGTTTGCCCAACACTATTGCTTAAGTCTGAAAAGTCTGTGGTAATTAACTTACAATACAACTAATGCCCCCCTCCCTTTCCCCTTCTGTTCCAAAGATAGAGAGTATCCAGCAACTGTATTTTTATTAAAAAAACATAAAGTCTCCATTTGGAAATCAATAATTGTCCATACTCTTTGAATCCAGTTTTGACTAGGGAAAAGTTTCACCGTTCTTCTTTCCTCTGGAAATCTGGAACAAAAGCTAATACAGACCGTGCCATTGGCTTCAGCACACTTTGGAGCTGCAATTGCCAGTTGTTAGGGGCAGCAACCATCCATCACTGAGCCCAGGAGCTAAAATGATCAGCTTCATGAATGTACAACTAGATAAGATTAGGGACTTTTTAGGCACTTCACACAAAATATTATAAAAATACAAATTTATTCACCATAAAAATTCAATTAACCGGTCATGTAAAATCAAAAGCTGATTATCCACAAATATATATTTGCAGAGACCATCCTAGCATCCATGGGTGATAATAACCACATGTAAATAAATAAACTCCAATAAGTTTCATTAAAATAAAATCTTCATCGGGGGAGATGATGGTAAATCTGGAATGTGAATACAGAAATATAATAGCACCCTCATACAAAAATTGAAAAGCCATGGTTATCATGACAGTATGTGGTAGAAGCTCTTATTTTCTTTAATTTATACCTGTTTATGATGTCCAGCAAAATCATTTGCAGATGTGCATTGAACAAAGTACGCTCAGAGTCGGATTTAACAATTTTTTTTATGTCTAGACCTGACTTCAGTCCCAATAAAACATTTCCTAACTGCTATATGGGTCCAAAGACAAGATACAAAATGCAGACATTTGTCCCTGATCAAAGGCATAAAGATAAGTTGCATTGTAAATGATCAGCTTAGACACTGTTGTTGGTCATCTAATAAAAATTAGGTCACTTAGTTTAAATATTTAAAAACAGATCTTCTGCCTTGTCTGGCCATGGGTTCATAATCCATGTATACAGTGAGGTTTTTCAATACAGTTTGCTATTTTAGTACATGAATTTACATAGATTCCTTATTATAGTAGGCAAACGTGTGCTGAAAAAATGTATTGATTTCTCCAGTCACAGGATTATTATTGATGGGCTTCATATTTACCAGATGTGGCAAAACATTAATCACACGACTGATTGCATCAGCTTCATATCTTTGCAAGATTCTCTCCTTATTTTCCACCTATCCTTTCACAACAGAATTTGATCTGTATATACCTTAAATTGTCTTCTAAGCAAAATTACTTTATAGGTCTTCTCACATTTTATTATGCAAGAAGTCAAATTACACCATACATCTAAATGCATCCCTCATTTCAAATGCATACAACTGTCTCTTTGGACTCTGTTTTCATTCACAAGCACTTTGCATTCCAAGTTCTGGTCATCATTTGCATTGCATAAACTAACAAACATTCAGTAAATCAGTGGGAATGGGAAAATCAATTAACTAAGCAAACCATGCATAGCACTCCAAAGATACAATCCAGTGTTGTTTAGCTGAATCTCCATGCTGTTTACTTAGATAAGAAAATCAATCTATAAGCCAAAAAAACTCTACTTTAGCCAAGTTAATTATATATAGTTGTATTACTATTAAAAATATGATTGCATTGTGTCAACAGTTCAACTAGAATGAAGAGGTTGTGAATTTATGTTTTAAAGTGTATTATACAGACATACCAAGTGCATTATACTCAATATAGTATAAGTATAGTATATATGGGTGGGTGGTCCCAAATAAGGAAGTGTATCACAGTCCTATTGCAACAATAGCAACCCAAGAAGCAGGGGAACCTATTTGAATATCCTCATCATCCTGTGGTTCAGAAGCTTACACTGCAGGATGTAGCACCAACTTTTTCAGGAAATTAGAAGGGAGTCTTTGAAAAATGAATGGGTTCCCTGGTGTAAGCAGGGAAAAGACACGGAGTACTATGAAGAGTCACAGAGAATCAGTAGATACTAGGAAGGCAGATACCAAGTGACATTAAAGGAAAAGGGCTTTGAGAGCCTGTTTGTTTAGAGGTGGGGAGAGCCCTTAGAAGAGCTGAGGCCTAGGGTCAAAGGTCAACTAGGTATTCCCCAGAACACATGAAAAGGGGCAATGGGTTTTGTGGCTGATGGCTCCCTGGTTGTGGTCCTCTAACTCACCCAAACTGCTGAGAGCAGAAAATGTGAGCAAGCACAGATACACTAAAAAGAGTATTTTTTGCACTGGGGTGTTAGGACCACAGGAGTGGGAGAGACTTCAGTCTTGCAGGTGGAGTGCACAGGTTCACACAGGAACACTGAATTCAAGCTGAGTACATGGAGTCACACAGGAACACAGGATTCTACCGTAGAAGACGTGTGAGGTCACAGAAGTACAGGATGCAGACAGGGGGCAATGGGGTAACAAGGAGTATCTGATGCAGGCAGATTCCAGGAGACATAGTGATTCCAGGAGACATGGGGGAGTCCAGATGTTATAGTGTGGATGCGCTCATTGAAAACTACGCAACACAGTATGAGTATGTGTCACGTACCTGGTGGTTGAGTCTGGCTTATGCGGGGGGCAACCTCACTTGCGGCCCTGGTTCAAAAGCCCCTGGTAGTGAAGACAGGGAGCTCTGGAGCACAGGGGGGCACGAGGGCTGGACTTGGTCACAGATGGCAGGTGAAGGTCCACTGGAACTCGTGCAGGTAGAAGGGTGGTGGTTCAGGCTGGCGGTGGGGTACAAGTGGTTCAGGCAAGCGGATAGTCGGGTACAGGCAGGGTTGGCAACATGCGGGCAGCTGAGGTACAAGAGGGTTAGGCAGAGACATGGTCGTAGGCAGGCAGAGGGTCGGTACAGACAGGGTTCAATCAGAGGTCAGGCAAGCCAGGTCACAGATACAGGAAGACTGGAAAGACAGGTCACAGGAACTCACTAACACGTTGTAGATCAGACAGCACTTGCTACAGGAAGCAGGAAGTTCAAATAGAGCTGCTCCTCTAGGAACTAGAGGAAACAACGATCAAATGTGATTAACCCTCCACACAGTCTTCTAACATTGCCCCCCCCCAAGGGGCAGCCTCCAGTTGCCCAAACGGGTTCTCTTGGTCGGGTTCCTTCTCCAGAAGGTCCTGATCAGGGCCTCTGCATGTAAATTCTCTTCAGGCTCCCAAGAGCTCTCTTCGGGCCCATAGCCCCTCCATTTAACCAGGTATTGGATGGTGCTATCTCTCCTCCTGCAATCAAGGATAGTTTCCACCTCAAACTCCTCATCTCCATCCACCAGGACTGGTTCCAGTGGGCCTGTTTTCCGCCCCAGGAAGGGATCCTTAGTCACTGGTTTAAGCAGGTTTACGTGAAATACCGGATGCACTTTGAGTGAGGGAGGAAGGTCCCGCTCGTAAGCCACGTTATTGATCCTCCATTTGACTGGCAAGGGCCCGATGTATCTAGGGCCTAATTTCTTTGACGGGCATGACAGCCTCAGATTCTTGGTGACCAACCAGACCCGATCGCCTGGTTGCAGGCTTAACTCTCCTCGTCTCCCTCTATCAAATGTTCTCTTGTTGCGCTCCTGGGTTTGTGAGAGAGTCTCTTGCAGAAGACGGTTGTTCCTTTCCAGAAATTATGCGACCTCCTGCACAACAGGCACAGGACTCTCGGTTAGAACATTAGGCAGGAATGTGGGGTGGTAGCCGAGATTCGCCCAAAACGGAGATTGCTTGGTTGCAGAATGGACTGCATTGTTGTAGGCGAACTCGGCTACCGGCAACAAGGAGACCCAATCGTCCTGGGAGTACGAGGAGTAGCAGCGGAGGTACTGCTCGCGGGTCTGGTTGGTCCTTTCTGTCTGGCCGTTTGACTGGGGGAGATAAGCAGAGGAAAAAGCCAGACCTATCCCAAAGATGGAACACAGGGAACTCCACACTCTGGAGGTAAATTGTACTCCCTGATCCGAGACTATGTTGTTAGGGATACCATGTAACCTCACAATTTCTCTGGTAAAAGTCTTGGCCGTCTCCAAGGCAGAGGAAGTACCTTGCACAGGAATGAAGTGTGCCATCTTGGTAAGACGGTCTACCACTACAAAAATGGTGTTGAATCCCGCAGATGGAGGCAGCTCAACAATGAAGTCCATGGAGATGTGTGACCAAGGACGGTCTGGGATAGGCAATGGGTTCAGCAGCCCCCAGGCCTTGGTTCTCTCAGTTTTGTTTCGGGCACAGACAGGACATGCACCTACATAACCTTTACAGTCCTCGTTCATACGGGGCCACCAGAACGTGCGTCCTAGCAACTCCATGGTCTTTTGACTTCCAAAATGTCCCACCAGCTTGCTGTCATGACAAAGTTCTAGGGTATCGAGGCGGAACTCCTCAGGTACGAAGATTCGCATACCAGACCACCACAGACCATCCTTAATAGACAAATCTAGATCTCTCCGCAAAGAGGAACCAGCCAGCTCCTACCTGATTTGGGTTAAGGGGCCCTCCTGGACCAGTAAGAATCTGTGAGCTGGGAGGATGGTGTTCCGGAGGAGAAGCTTCCACAGGGTCAAGGAACATTCTGGACAGTGCGTCCGGCTTCACATTTTTGGACCCAGGCCTATAGGTTATGTGGAGCTGGAAGCGGGAGAAAAACAAGGCCCATCGGGCCTGACGAGGTCTGAGCCTCTTAGCCGTCCGCAGGTACTCCAAATTTCTGTGGTCGGTAAAGACCAGAATGGGGTGTGCTGCTCCTTCAAGAAGATACCGCCATTCCTCCAAGGCAGTCTTGATAGCGAGCAATTCTCTGCCCCCAAAGTCATAGTTTCTCTCGGGCAGGGTAAGCTTCTGAGAGAAGAAGGCGATGGGGTGGAGTAGAGCCTTTGGGCCCTGTCTTTGGGATAGGACCGCCCCGACTGCAGTCTCTGAAGCGTCCACCTCTAGGATATAAGGTAGTGCCGGATCGGGATGCTTAAGAACAGGAGCAGAGGTAAATAGCTTCTTCAAATGCTGGAAGGCTGCCTGTGCTTCCCTGGACCAGGTAAAGCGAGCATTCTGATTCGTAAGCTGTGTTATAGGAGCGATGACCGTTGAAAATCCCCGAATAAACTTCCTATAAAATTTGGCAAATCCTATGAAGCGCTGTACCCCTTTCTTGTCAACTGGCGCTGGCCAATCCATGATGGAAGCAACTTTTTGCGGATCCATTGTGGTGCCTTTCGTAGAAATGTGGAAGCCTAAGAAGGAAATGTCCGCGCATTTGAAGGCGCACTTCTCTGCCTTAGCATATAGCTCGTGTTCACGTAAGCGGCCTAGAACACTCTTTACATGCCTGCGGTGTTCCTCTAGGGAGGGGGAGAAGACGAGGATCTCGTCAAGGTAAACAACCACAAACATGTCTAGGTAGTCCCTGAAGACATCATTAATCAGATGTTGAAAAGTTGCTGGGGCGTTGCAGAGCCCAAATGGCATGACCAGGTACTCGAAATGGCCGAAGCGAGTACGAAAGGCCGTCTTCCACTTGTCCCCCTCCCATATTCGTATCAAATTGTAGGCTCTAGCTTGGTGAACACTTTAGCTGAACCAAGCCTCTGAAAGAGTTCTGGAACTAGGGGTAACGGGTACCGGTTCTTTATAGTGACCTTGTTGAGGTCCCGGTAGTCGATACAAGGCCGGAGTGAATGGTCCTTCTTCTCTACGAAGAATATCCCCGCTCCTGCGGATGACGTGGAAGGCCGGATGAAGCCTTTACCCAAGTTTTCATCCAGGTAGGCTTTGAGAGCCACTAATTCCACTTCGAACAAGGGAAAAATCCGACCGAATGGGACTTCTGCCCCTGGCAGCAGGTCGATTGGGCAGTCATATGACCTGTGCGGAGGTAGGGTATCGGCCCCCTTCTTACTAAAAACATCTAAGTAGTCGTGGTAGACTTCAGGAACCATGGAGCGGTTTTCCAGATCAGGGTCTGAGTCATACTAAGGAGTGCTGGGGGTCTGGTGGAGACTGTGGCAGGCAGTGGCTGAGGCAGTATGGTGACCGGAACTGCACCTCCCCGGTGTTCCAATTGATCAGAGGGCAGTGGGCCCAGAACCAGGGGAGGCCAAGGATAACTGGGAATAGTGGGGACCAGATAAAATCCAGCAGTAAGAATTCCACATGACCCCCACTTGAGCTTTCAGAAAGAGGAAGCGTTTCCTGGGTCACTGCACCAGATCTGATAGTCGACCCATCGGCCAACCGGATGACCACTGGGTGGTCCTTGGTTCGGAGCGGAATGCAATGCTGGGTGGCAAAAGCGAGATCCACAAAGCAACTGCAGACCCCTGTATCCAGGATGGCTGGGACCTGCACGCTTCCGCCGGGCAGCTGGAGGGACAAGGAGTGGATAAGGTGGGACTTTGTGTCGGGTAGAGACAGTACGTTCCCTGTGACCGGGCTAAGGCCCTTGGCCGGGTAGTCCCGGATCCGATGTCCGGATTCCCCGCAGTACAAGCACAGACCGAAAGTCGCTCTTCAGATGACAGGGAGAGGCGGAGACGCCCATGCTGCCGTGGTTCCAAGTGTCCATGTGGAGAGGAGGAGGAGGTCGTGGGAGGACTGAGTGTCCACTGAGAGGGCCACGGGAGTGCAGCAGCTTTCTCCGCTCTGCGTTCCCGCAGGCGGCAATCAATCTGGATGGCCAAATTGACTAGCGCGTCCAGGGTATGAGGAACCATGATGCGGGGAAGCCCGAGAGCCCCGGGCAAAACTGGTAACAGAGGGCCGGGCCGTTCCAGGCTGTATCGGCACTCCATTGCCTAAACTCGGAGACATACTCCTCTGCTGTACGGTGGCCCTGCTGGAGCATGTGAAGCACGGTCTCCGCTGTTGCGGCCAGATGGGGGTCCTCATATAACTGAGACATGGCTCAGAAGAAGCGCTCCAGGGTTGAGGTCTCCGGGTCTTTCTGCTCTAATAACCGGTGAGCCCAGGCCTGGGGCCCATCTCAGAGGAGCGAGATCATGAAGCCCACTTTGGCTGACTTCAGAGAGAAGGTGCGGGGTTGCAGGGAAAAGTATAGCTCACAGGAAGACCAAAACACCCAGAAGCTCTGGCGGTCCCCCGTAAACCACTCGGGCATGGGCACTCTAGGTTCCGTAGGAAAAGTCACTGAGATACAGGATGAGGCCGGGTCAGAATCGGCTGATGTTGATGCCAGATCCTGAACTTGTCTTTCCAGGCGGACATATTCATCCTGGAGGCCCCTGACTGCTTGAGACAGGCCAGTAAGATGGGCACACACTTCCTCCATGATAGAGGGCCCCGTGCAGACTCAAACGTGGCTGTCTGATATTGTCACGTACCTGGTGGTTGAGTCTGGCTTATGCGGGGGCAACCTCACTTGCGGCCTGGTTCAAGAGCCCCTGGTAGTGAAGACAGGGAGCTCTGGAGCACAGGGGGGCACGAGGGCTGGACTTGGTCACAGATGGCAGGTGAAGGTCCACTGGAACTCGTGCAGGTAGAAGGGTGGTGGTTCAGGCTGGTGGTGCGGTACAAGTGGTTCAGGAAAGCGGATAGTCGGGTACAGGCAGGGTCAGCAACGTGCGGGCAGCTGAAGTACAAGAGGATTAGGCAGAGACGTGGTCGTATGCAGGCAGAGGGTTGGTACAGGCAGGGTTCAATCAGAGGTCAGGCAAGCCGGGCCACAGATACAAGAAGACTGGAATGACAGGTCACAGGAACTCACTAACACGCTGTAGATCAGACAGCACTTGCTGCAGGAAGCAGGAAGTTCAAATAGAGCTGCTCCTCTAGTAATTAGAGGAAACAACAAACAAATGCAATTAACCCTCTGCACAGTATGGCAAGTTCCTTCATATTTATTTCTTAAAAACTCTGTCAGTCGTCTTACTTTACTTGGCTTTTGTTCTGCCAAATACAGGTCAGGTATTGCTTGTCCTCCTTACATGTCCTTTTTGGTCCACCAAAAAAAAAAAAAAAAATACACTTTTACAGACATTTGCTTATGCGTCCCCACACCCCACCGTGACATCTGTAAGGTTGATGAGTGAGTAGATCTTTCAGGCACTTGGTCTATGTTCAAGGATCATATAAGTAAGCTTAATTATAAAGGGATTGTACCCAAAAAATACTGCTTTCTCTTCTTATTTCTGGAAACTGTGTTATTCTGATTCTGTATTACAGATTAGTCTCATAAGCCCTAATCTTCTGAAGAAGCGTGTACAATAAAAGAACGCAAAACATGTTAAGAGGAATCCCCAAGGCATGACTGTGGGTTCAAATGCCGGACTATACCAGCAGCTGTTGATCTTGAAGTATCCACATTATTTCCAGTGACATCAATAATGGAATTGTTTGTATATTTACTATGTGGGCCACAACAATGGGCCCCCCAAAGCCACTGTGAGATGGGATATTAATTCACCCTATTTCTGATAGGTATAGTTCCTAGCATATTAGGACCCACTAGCCATGAGGGATTCCAAAGGGGCTAACAGACCAAATACGCTTCCATATTGAATGTTTTTCCATGTTTTTATTGTCTCTTGGACTACATACTCACAATCGTGAGTTTTTTAGAAACGCAATTTAATAAAACAATAATTTTTACGATTACTGGCTACTGTGAAGGATTCATTTTATGGTACCCATAAAGTCCCAGGTGCTATCCTCTGTTCTATTTTCTCCATTATGATTTAGGGACGTGGTACCTTAACTACTTAACATAGGTCCCTGGCAGCCACCCAGGTGGACTCTAACCTATTTTTTGTATTCAATT
>BLSH010000530.1:173545-201943 GCA_018402905.1 Glandirana rugosa
TAAACCCAAGCATGACTTTAAACCCCACAGGTACTGGGCCTGGGCTTGGGCCTGTAAACTTTTTTTCAAACCCGAGCTCAAGACCCAAGCCCATAAACTAGTGCGTACAACTTATCGACGTCCCGTCGGTTAGTTGTTCACAAAGTGACCAAACGGGAATCTTCGGTAGTGTCGGTACGGATGATAGTAGGCATGGCTGTGATGGCTTCTAAGGGCAAACCAGTGAAACACTTGTTGATTGGCTGCCCTGCAGCTATTCAACATGCGTGATCAAATACCCGAACCCAGAACTCGAGCCCAAACTTTTTTTCAAATGTCCGGGTTCGGGTCCGGGTCATGGACACCCCAAATTTCAGTACGAACCCAAATTTTACAGTTCGGGTTCGCTCAACTCTAGATATAATTCCAAGAATGCTCAGTGCCCCGATTGCTCTATTGATTTTGATATAAAGTATTTGAAGACAAATCCAATGCTTTTACATGTTGACATTTTTATGTTGCCTTGTTGTAAGTTCAGGCAAACACACATATTACAAATCAATGTTAATAAACATCCTTGGCTCACTACTGATTTGCCCAAAATCTGCAATTGCAGACTATACAGCCCTCCCCTAACTTTCATGCACAGCTTAGCAACATATGATGTAATAGCACATTGAGCAGGCACCTTTGTGGTAAGGGAGAAGGTTGGAGAGCAGGAAAACCATATAAAAATATTGTTTGGTCTAGCATGTGTCTAAATATTTGAAAAATAATGATATAGCGCTCAACCCGTGTAAAGAAATTCAAATCAAACCATTACAGTCCAGTGAGTAATGATATATAAACCTTATATGTGAAAAACAAGTAAATAATGATGGTGAAAAGTTTGTGACAGTCAGTATAAAAGAAAGGCTCAATGTGAATGATCTCTTCAGTGGAAGTGATAAAAACAATCCAAAACAGACGGATGAGAGATCCTCAAATAATGGTAAATTGGAGGCTTACCAGACACCCGGTCAGATAAGGCACCGAACAATCAAACGGATACTGGGTAATGGTGGATGTGGATAAGCACGTCACACTCTCCGTAGACGGTCCAGAAAATCTCCAGGGGTGAAGAAGACGCCTTGAAGCCGGCTCCTATATGTCCTGGGGTCCTCTGTTGGTTGGGTATCTGCCTCCTTCACTGGGGGTAGTACGTCACACACTCCCAAACGATTTGGTAGGTCTTGCTTGAAAGACAAAAAGGCCAAAGAAATCCTACAACCCGCCCGTGGTGATAGCGGATGAGGGATAAGGTGAACCGATAGCTCCAGATGGATGGATGACCGAGGGGGATAAAAGAGACTCAGGATAGTGTAAAACCTCGAGATATGAGGTGTATTTATTTGGGTTAAAAGGTCAAAAATTCTTCAAATCCATGATAAGGTAAAAATAGTAACATGAACGCAGCACTTCAAAGTATCAGGCTCCCGACGCGTTTCATATAAATATACGTCTTCTGGGGTTACCATCACAGAGAAATGCTGCCATATATATAGCTATCATGCACCTTTAATTTGGAATCATGTGCTTCCGCCCACAGGCCAATGCCGAGCGTTTCAGCAAGTACTTCCGGTAAAACCGGATGTAAAAAGAGGTCAAATCTGTAATTGAGTGAAAAGGTGATCAAAAATACCTCCCTCCACTAATCATCAACTCATATTTCCATAGCAATGTAAACGGTGCCTCCTAGAACATATCAATGTGTCTATAAGAAAAAAGTTAAAAATTTAAAATTAAGATGTGCGTTCCACGCGGTACTTCCGGTCTGAGACAGGAAGTTAGTCCGCGCTAGGTATTGGGGAATTTTAATTATTCATAAAAGAGGTAAAAATTATGTTTACAAAGAGACATGATACCTCCAGAGAGATACATTCAGATGTTAGTAGTGCCCACAAAAACGGGAGCCCGTGTGTTGTTATGACGTCAGTTCCGCTCAGGGGTCAGATGGAAAACGGAAATGATGCTGCAAGTCCGTACATTCTGACCCACTCTGCTGACAGAGGCGGGCCCTTGCCTCCGATTGGCAGCGGCGCAGAAAGTACATATGGAAACAGTGGCAATATGTGTAACAAGGCTGTGAACTACAATTTGAGCATAAAAGCCCATCTGTATATGGGGAGACAACCTAAATATTATTCTAGAAGGATAAACTGGCGCTCACCCCAAAAAATTATAAAAATGAAGGAGTGATTAAGCCAGTTAATCCAGGTACCGATAAACAAACGATCACATTGCAATTGGTGGGTAACACTCCCCTAATCAAAATATTAAAAACAAAGGTGTAAACATGAAGGATGACGGGATGATAACCGTTCATCTGCAATAAGTGATGCTAAACACCTATCAAAAAACACGAAAGGGTCGGAATGTGAACGATCATAATAACGATCGTTATAAACAAAAAATAACGGGGTGATAACCGTTCATACGCAGTGAGTGTTGTTAAAAGCACCTATCAGAAAAAAAGGTCCATGTGTAAACAATCTTAGTAGCGATCGGTATAGACCAAAAACCTGTTCCGGAATATGTCCCATAAAGGTGAATGAGGCTTTACAAATCAACCTATATTGCATCTGGTGGACGAATGTAAACAAGATAAATTATGTAAACATAATAAATGAACAAAAGGACTCAGAAAGGCCTCTAAAAATCGTAGGTGTGGGTCCACTGTGAATTAGATCATAACCCACAATCATGATCGATTAATAAAAGAGTTAATGTCCCAGTGCACATTTAACCCATATGGAGTGTAGGTCTTAAGCAAATATATCCAATATACTTCTTGTTGTGAAGCACCCCTTACATTGTTACTCCCCCTCCAATGCGGAACAAACTTATCTATCACTGAAAACGTAGTGCCACTGGGGCCCTGTCATGTACCCTAAGGTAATGTTTGGGCACACTATGGTTGGTTTTCCCTTTGGTAATATTTGTGATATGTTTGCTCACTCTTGTCGTAAATGTTCTGATGGTTCATCCGATATACTGTTTACCGCAGGGGCAGGTGACCATGTATACCACATTCTTAGTCTCACACGTGCAAAAGTGTTTGATGTTGTATGTGGCCTGCGTGGTTGTAGAAGAAAATGTCAAAATTTTCCTATCCTTACATTTATTCAATTTACAAACTCTGCACCTCCTGCATGGGTAAAAACCATTAAGGTTATGGAAGAAAGTTGGTTTGACTGGAGGATCTAATACATTGGGTGAGATCTTATGTCTCAAGGAGGGAGCTCCTCTAAAGATCACTTTAGCTGTCTCAGGTAATAAGGGTCCCAGGACACGGTCACTCTGAAGAATGCCCCAGTGTCTACGAACAATATTTAGAAACCTTCTGTGCTGTGTTGAGAAGGATGTAAAAAGTGACCATTTGAAATGTTGATCCTTATCAACCAAGGGTCTGGGTTGTGTGCATGTCAGAGTTCGTCTGTCGGTATTTTGGGCCCTTTCTAAATAGAAGGTTTCTAAATATTGTTCGTAGACACTGGGGCATTCTTCAGAGTGACCGTGTCCTGGGACCCTTATTGCCTGAGACAGCTAAAGTGATCTTTAGAGCAGCTCCCTCCTTGAGACATAAGATCTCACCCAATGTATTAGATCCTCCAGTCAGACCAACTTTCTTCCATACCCCAGATGACAGCTTGTGAGCCGAAACGCGCCAGTTTCGTCTTTCTCTCCTGTCATTTTATAAAGAGCTCTTGACTTACTTTTTGGAATGTGAGCATTTTTAATCCACCAGTTTAAATAAATCTGTTGTTTAAACGATATCACACGATTGTGGATTCCTTTGTTTTACTTGCATACCCGCAATCTTCACTGGATGACCCCCTGGATTGGAGACGGAAAGTTTTGGAGCCTTTCCCTTCCTCGTCTAACGCCCATCCTTGGACGGAGTGATCCATCCCGATCAGCACCAGGATTCCTAACAAGTTATATTAAAACGGATACACCAGGACCCCTGATTCTTCATTGTCTACTATTCGGATGAACAACCACCCGGTTGGAGATTAACCCCCGCGCATGTACTACCAGTATCTGGTAAGCTTACACCCATTTTTCTATACACCGTGGATTTGTTTGAAGGTTACTACGCTGTCATATGAGCATAAGATCTAGCACAGATGGACTTCAATTTTTTCCATTTGTCCATGGTCCATTTGTAAATGTATACCCTGATAATTTTAGGCGCTGCATATATATCCTAGTGAACCATTAGACAATCTAGATCTGTTGTTTTATGCGTGCTGCCACCTTTTCAAAGCCACTTATCTTATTACATTTTAACACTGTTTATTTAATATTTTATTTGGTACCATTTCTACGTTTTATCATATATATTAATTTTATCGCATTTACTTCTGAGTGAGCGCGGGTTCCTGTCTTTTTATATTTCTTCCATAACCTTAAAGGTTTTTACCCGTGCAGGAGGTGCAGAGTTTGTAAATTGAATAAATGTAAGGATAGGAAAATTTTGACATTTTCTTCTACAACCACGCAGGCCACATACAACATCAAACACTTTTGCACGTGTGAGACTAAGAATGTGGTATACATGATCACCTGCCTCTGCGGTAAACAGTATATCGGACGAACCATCAGAACATTTACGACAAGAGTGAGCGAACATATCACAAATATTACCAAAGGGAAAACCAGCCATAGTGTGCCCAAACATTACCTTAGGGCACATGACAGGGACCCCAGTGGCACTACATTTTCAGTGATAGATAAGTTTGTTCCGCATTGGAGGGGGAGTAACAACGTAAGGGGTGTTTCACAACAAGAAGTATATTGGATATATTTGCTTAAGACCTACACTCCGTATGGGTTAAATGTGGACTGGGAAATTAACTCTTTTATTAATCGATCATGATTGTGGGTTATGATCTAATTCACAGTGGACCCACTCCTATGATTTTAGAGGCATTTCTGAGTCCTTTTGTGAATTTATTATGTTTACATAATTTATCTTGTTTACATTCGTCCACCAGATGCAATATAGGTTGATTTGTAAAGCCTCATTCACCTTTATGGGACATATTCCGGAACAGGTTTTTGGTCTATACCGATCGTTACTAAGATTGTTTACACATGGACCTTTTTTCTGATAGGTGCTTTTAACAACACTCACTGCGTATGAACGGTTATCACCCCGTTATTTTTTGTTTATAACGATCGTTATTACGATCGTTCACATTCCGACCCTTTGTTTTTTGATAGGTGTTTAGCATCACTCATTGCAGATGAACGGTTATCATCCCGTCATCCTTCATGTTTACACCTTTGTTTTTAATATTTTGATTAGGGGAGTGTTGCCCACCCATTGCAATCTGATTGTTTGATTATCGGTACGATCACTAGTTACACCTGGATTAACTGGCTTAATCACCCCTTCATTTTTATAATTTTTTGGGGTGCGCGCCAGTTTATCCTTCTAGAATAATATTTAGGTTGTCTCCCCATATACAGATGGGCTTTTATGCTCAAATTGTAGTTTACAGCCTTGTTACACATATTGCCACTGTTTCCATATGTACTTTCTGCGCCGCTGCCAATCGGAGGCAAGGGCCCGCCTCTGTCAGCAGAGTGGGTCAGAATGTACGGACTTGCAGCATCATTTCTGTTTTCCATCTGACCCCTGAGCGGAACTGACGTCATAACAATACACGGGCTCCCGTTTTTGTGGGCACTACTAACATCTGAATGTATCTCTCTGGAGGTATCATGTCTCTTTGTAAACATAATTTTTACCTCTTTTATGAATAATTAAAATTCCCCAATACCTAGCGCGGACTAACTTCCTGTCTCAGCCCGGAAGTACCGCGTGGAATGCACATCTTAATTTTAAATTGTTAACTTTTTTCTTATAGACACATTGATATGTTCTATGAGGCAAAGTTTACATTGCTATGGAAACATGAGTTGATGATTAGTGGAGGGAGGTATTTTTGATCACCTTTTCACTCAATTACGGATTTGACCTCTTTTTACATCCAGTTTTACTGGAAGTACTTGCTGAAACGCTCGGCATTGGCCTGTGGGCGGAAGCACATGATTCCCAATTAAAGGTGCATGATAGCTATATATATATGGCAGCATTTCTCTGTGATGGTAACCCCAGAAGACGTATATTTATACGAAATGCGTCGGGAGCCTGATACTTTGAAGTGCTGCGTTCATGTTACTATTTTTACCGTATCATGGATTTGAAGAATTTTTGACCTTTTAACCCAAATAAATACACCTCATATCTTGAGGTTTTACACTATCCTGAGTCTCTTTTATCCCCCTCGATAATCCATCCATCTGGAGCTATCGGTTCACCTTATCCCTCATCCGCTATCACCACGGGCGGGTTGTAGGATTTCTTTGGCCTTTTTGTCTTTCAAGCAAGACCTACCAAATCGTTTGGGAGTGTGTGACGTACTACCCCCAGTGAAGGAGGCAGATACTCAACCAACAGAGGACCCCGGGACATATAGGAGCCGGCTTCAAGGCGTCTTCTTCACCCCTGGAGATTTTCTGGGCCGTCTATGGAGAGTGTGACGTGCTTATCCACATCCACCATTACCCAGTATCCGTTTGATTGTTTGGTGCCTTATCTGACCGGGTGTCTGGTAAGCCTCCAATTTACCATTATTTGAGGATCTCTCATCCGTCTGTTTTGGATTGTTTTTATAATTTCCACTGAAGAGATCATTCACATTGAGCCTTTCTTTTATACTGACTGTCACGAACTTTTCACCATTATTATTTACTTGTTTTTCACATATAAGGTTTATGTATCATTACTCACTGGACTGTAATGGTTTGATTTGAATTTCTTTACACGGGTTGAGCGCTATATCATTATTTTTCAGGCACTAGATTATCAATGAGTTTGATTGAGGTATAGCTGCTCGCCTTTTGTTTCACATTTGTTTGCCTTAGCGCAGTATCACTTGCATATGTGTCTAAATATTGTGGCATGGGGGTGTTTAGCTCTTGTGGTAGATGCGTTTGAAGTCAGTTCACGACAGCCAGGATCTCTGTTTGAGGGCATGGTAGCCCATGTTTATTAAAAGAAAATTTAAAAACAATAATCACAGGGTTTCCCTCGCAGGGGGGTTTTCACCATCCATGTCAAATTATAATAAAGTCAGCCTCCTGGCTTACACAAACCGCAGTGCTTCTCAGGCCTTCCACTTCAGGCTCTTGTCTGTCTCCTGCAGACCATTCTTTTATCAGCACTATCCCTATAGACCACAGCTCCTCGCTGCTCTGACCCTCAAGTTTGGGTCTCTAGCTTCTCCCAGTGCACCACTGCACTCTCTGGCTACTCCCTTGCAGCCTGGGCTCCTCGGGATGGTGGAGCCCAGAATTACGGCCCTGACTCCCCTATCAGGCCCACACACACCTGCACAATCAGTGTGCTGGCTAATCCTAAATCCTGGACCCAGGACTGGGGATTTAATCCCACCCGAAACGCTACGATATTCCCGGGCTTCAGTTCCCAAAACTGACTTTTTTAAGAACTGAGGAAAATGAAAGGCCAGTTTACTCCCAAATAGGCAAATCCCGTGGAGCCCCTCAACCTGCCAGGCTGAGAATCTTGCATTATTCTCCTGGTGGGGTACAACACTATCACATACCCCCCTCTGTTCCGAACCGGTAGGGACCATGGCCATGCCGTGTGGCTAGGACATGGTCTGTGTAAAAAGCCACAGCCGATCACATGTAAGCAAGGAAGTGCCGGTGATCGTCTCTCCTCACCTCACACTGACAAAGTTTGTTGCGAGGAGTGCCGATCAGCGGCATCTCCCCTCAGAGAAGACCTGGACATGTAATCAGGGCACTGATCATCAGTGCCCTGATTACAGCAAAGCCCTAGCAGTGCCACCAACCAGTGCATATCAGTGCCCATAAGTGCCACCAATCAGTGTCCATAAGTGCAGCCTCATCTGTGCACATCAGTGAAGAAAAAAAATTCTTATTTACAGAATTTACTGACAGAAAATAAGAGAAACTTTTTTTTTCAAAATGTTTGGTCTTTTTTAAAAAAAAAAATCCCAGCAGTGATTAAATACCACCAAAAGATAGCTCTATTTGTGCAAAGAAAAATATAAAAAATGAATTTGGGTACAGTGTTGCATGACCGTGCAATTGTCATTCAAAGTGCAACAGCGCTAAAAGCTAAAAAAAATGGAATGGGCAGGAAGGGGGTGAAAGTGCCCAATGTTGAGGTGGTTAAAGATTCCCACTCTTTATTCACGTGTTCCTTCTGGTGCTTCTCAACTTGTGAAAGAACTTTACTCTGACTAATCCCCTGAACCTGAAGGGGGCCTACTGCTATGCTGTAAACCTTTGCTGTGTCTGTCATATCATTCCCTATCTCATTACCATTTTCAGGCTTAGCTGCAACCATATCAACTTTTACCGCAGTTCTCCTCCATGCCCCTGTCTCAGGGACCTTATCAGGTTTGTCACATAAACCCGTTATTGAACTGGGGACTTCAGTCTTTTTAACCACATCTGTCTGAGCCCCGGTCAGGATCTCTGCTGTTTTCTGGTCCATGCTTGGTCCTTCCATTTCACGTGGTTTGTCTCCTGGTACGCCCTTCACTGACATCAACAACTGACCAGCACCACCGTGGACCATAGCAGCAGAAATGCTTTCCACCTGGCTGTTAGGAGATGCAACCCCTGACATTTTTTACACCTTTTCCATTTTTCTAGAGCCTTTCCCATAAACCACTTTTACAGGCAGTAATTTAGCATCATACCCAGAGGCAACATTTGACACTAGTAAAAAATGCAGCCATAAACCATTTCTGGCTTGTTTTCCTTTGTTCTGTACAGCCTGCCATTCCATGCTCCACCTAGTGGTATTCCGCAGTACCAGACAATCAGACTGAGGAGAAGACACACCAGTATGGCTTGGCTGTACATTCCAAAGTTCAAAAGTTCAAGTATTTCCTCGAGTGCTTTGGTTACATACGAGCCTCTTGATTTCTGACCCAAATCCTTCCTGGGGACTTTCATGATACTGGGAATGCAGAGAGACTCACTTGCTGCAACTTGAGTTGCACCCTTCAACAGAAGCTCCTCCCAGCCGGAGGTAACCACAGTCTGGTGCTCTACCAGAGCATTGCCAGATGCTGGACTTCAATCCAACTTCTCAGGCTCAACAACAGTGAACTGCTCCAGAACATTACCAGTGATAACTTCACTTTGACACTCCAGATCAATATTACCTTTAGGCGTCATGGGCAAAATCTCTGCTGCGTGTTTGCCCTTCATCAGCCACCACACCTTCAGCTACAGGCTGTTCTGCAGTTATCCCCTGCTGGCACAGCAGAGATAGTGTCCACCTTATTTTTGTGCCCAAAAGCCTTATCTATCAGGGAGATCATATTTTTATGCCAGCTATCCCAATCAATTGTATGTGTGTTCCATTCACCGGTACTCCTCAGCACCAATCCATCTGCCCAAGGAGACATATAAGAACAGACAGGCTTAGTTGCAGCCTTATTATAAGTTATTGTGAATCATGTCAGACTTTGGTAATACAGGTTTTAACACAACAGGTTGCAATACACCATCTTGCTCAGGTGGAGTTTCACAAACCTCACACAGATTTGTGTTTTCCACAAGTTGCATTAACCCATTCGTTATCTGCACGCTTTCCATACCAGCAGATTGCACTAATACATTCCCAGTAAAAGGTGCAGTTCAACTCTGCCGCACCAGAGTGACATTGCAGTTGTCCCGGGCAACCTCTGGCTCCAATACATGACATTCCCTGGCGATTTCAAGGGACAACTGCGCTGTCTTACCACCAGTTACTATGGACAATGGCCTATCTTTAACCACAACTTGTGCTTTGCAAGAACCTGGGGTTTTCCCAACATTTACAATTATAATCATTGCCAGAATTTTTACCTTTTGTGGGCTGTATCAAGTGCAAGTTTGACTTTAACCCTTGCCTCCCCGCTGTACAAGAAAAAGTCACTTTCAAGAACATATTCAGTGGTCCTACTAACTTGGGTCACTCTCGCATCATCATGGACAGTCTCTTCACCAGTCCATTTCAACATAAACTCAGCATTTCCAGACATTATTTCACTAAAGACAGTCTTACCCACCGCAGTAGTTCACCATCTTTATTTGACTATGTTGTCTATCCTCTTTCGCATTTTCACAGGCCAACTTTGCCTGGTGGCCACAGGATGAAACTGCAGCAGCTCTTTCTGACTCCTTAGCATCCCCTGCAGGCACAACAGGTACTTCCTCACTGTTGCCAGGGGTGACTGCAGGCATTTTTAAATGGGAATCTGGGCTTGCAGATAACAATTTTTGTCTCACGACATTTTCTCCTGCTGTATTCCACAACCAGGGACAATAAAATAAACCTGATAAATAAAATATGTCCCGATTGACCACATCCCAGGCATGGTACTTGGCGACTTTCTCGTGTTGCTAAGGGAGATGGAACTCTCTCAGCATTCAGAAACTTCCTTGCATCTTGATGGACCACTTCTCCCCTGTAGCTCTGCCTTTCGGTTGGCACATTTTCACCTGTTGCTATAAGAGACCACGCTCTCCCAGCTGTACTTTGCTGGCTCTCCCAAACATAATGATTGTTCTTTCCATGAAGCTGCATTGCCTTAGACTTGCCATAACCCTCCGTAGGCATTACCTTTGTCTTGCAATTCATGGGTCTGACATGACCGGCATTGCTATAGGTGACTACACTCCTCTCAAACTTCTGGTGAGCCTGTTGCTTACGTCTTGCACTTAGAGGAGGCTTCTGAAACACAGATGCAGACCTTTGCATTAGAGCCTGGGACAAAGGGCACTTGGAGACAACATGCCCCCATTCACTGCACCACAAACAGTGCTCTTGGCTCCATGTCTTGTAAGTGCTTCCCACACTGCATCCTCTTGCAAGCTTAGGATTTTGCACCTTGGTAGCTGGTCTCCTTGCACCAGCATTGCTATGGGCAACCACATGCACTTCCCCTTTAAGTGAAGGAAAAAACAATGCTCTCCGGCAGGCTCACATCCTTGCTTCATCCTCACAGTCACTCCACAACACTTTTGTTCTGTCCAGCCAAAAAATGGAACACTGTCTCTTTAAGGCTAGTTCATTTTCTCTTGCAGGCTCTCCTCACCTGCACACACAGATTGTGCAGTCTCATGCACCAATACACAGTTCATATAACAGCTGAACTTACTTTTTACAAGGATCTGGATTGTGTTCAAAACACTCCTCCGAAATTATTTTCGCCTGGCATGAACTCACTATGGAGCAGGGACCCGGATTTTAAAATCTTGTGCCCAATGCAATACCTCCACCACATGAGGCATGGGGTGTTTAGCTCTCATGGTAGATGCATCTGGAGTGAGTTCGCGACAGCCAGGATCTCTGTTTGAGGGCATGGTAGCCCATGATTATTTATCGCTTCCATAGTGTAAGTGCTTTTACTTTTGTAGATTTTTTTGGTAGGAGAGGAAAAATCTAATCAGGCCTGACTCTTAAGTGCAGGCCTGAATGTTTTGATCTGGGCTGGGAGTGGCTCAGGGGTGGGGCTGGAGATGGAGGGAAGGTACACTCCTTGAAGATTCCTCCCCTTGAGTTGGGAAAGCTCTAGAAGGAAGATAGATGAGGAAGTGTCACTTCCTGATGTATGACAAGGAGTCCTGACCAATCCACAGGCTGGGTTGTCAGGGGGCAGGCTTCCTTAAATACAGCGATCTGCCAGCAGGTGTCAGGAGAGTTTGGGTGGAAGAGATGAGGATGTATCTGGAGCTGCGGACCAGGCCCCGCCCGGTAGGGGAGCCCTAGTTTGGGGGGTGAACCTGGGGCTTGGGTGCAGCCGGGAGCAGGAGTCGGCTCATGGCGTGGCACAGGAGCAACAGGAGAACAGCTGAGTTCTACATGGAAGGAGACTCTTTAAAGAATCCACCATATAGTCGGTGAGTGGTGGCCCCTGGGAGTAGGATGAGAGGGCTGAGACAGTCTCAGAGGAGACAGAGCAGTCTGTAGAAGTCGGGAGGAGTCAACCAAGGGGAAGGAGAGCCATTAGACAGCAGGATAGGCCGGATGGGTCTGGAAGATGGATGGGCTGGGAGTAGTAGTGCATCCAAGGCCCAGCTAGCACCAATGAACTTAGTTACAGGACAAAGGGTCCATGGTTTCAGGGAAGGAAACCTGCAATTCTTACCCACAAAGGGTGTTTCTGAGGTCTTGCCTACGGCTGCAGCAGGCCTCACCATGTGCTAGTTGTGGTGAAGAGGAGGTGTCATAGAGGTCTGATAAATTTCCTTTCGGACCAGGGAAACAAGTGTAATGGTCAGCAAGAAGTGTGCTGGAGAGAGGAAAGGAGAAGAGTAATGGTCAGCAAGTAGTGTGCTGGAGGAGAAGAAGTGTATTTATTGGAGGTATACAAGTTCAACAAATATAAAATATAAAAAATATTTGCGCTAAAGCTAAGAACAGCAGCTTGCAAAAAAATGCTTGATCAACAATAAAACATGAATAAAAGAAAATATTGCAGCGTGTACAGGACACCGGGGATGTGTCCTAGAAGGCAGGTATATTCCACCCAATATTGGAGACATGGTCCCTTTAATAAGGATGATTGCAGAGTCTCAAACCCAGATCGCTAGGACTTCGGTACCTATGAGGTTAAGACCCGGGGGAGGGAGGTCTGAAAGGCAGCAGAGACTCAGTGCACCTGTGTCTAGGAAGTGAGAGAGAGAGAGAGAGAGAGCTTCAGAAGCTGAACAGCAAGCGTGAGCTCTCTGTATCAACTGAGACACAGGCTGCTGAACCCCTCTGTCTACCCCCAGGTTACAAGCGCTAGAAATGTTCATATATACAGTCCATGAAGAGTCTGTAGATGATACAGAAAGTCCCAACACCAGCTTAAGTGCACGGGAATGGATGGAGAAATCACAATCCACCAGTGTGTCCAGCAAGTCTCCTTACCAGAAATCAATGAAAGAATTGCATATGTAATATCCTCCAAATATCAGGCCAGGCAGGGGGACATCTTTTGCAGACACCTCTTCACATAATGAGCTTGATCAAACAAGGCAAGCAATTCATGGAAACAACCTTCCTCTATAGCTCTCCACAAACACATAAAAAGGAAAGGAAGCCAATAGTGAAGCCCGCCAGAGTAGAAAATGAGTGTTTTATTCAAAAATGCCTACTTACATTCAATGGATAAAATACAAGCTTGTATGAGACACCATGGTGTAGAGAAAAACGTGCAGGGTATGGAGCAGCATCAACTGAAGTGTTTCATCCAATAGGATTTCGTCAGAGGCGTGGCTACCATACAAAGCACATATGCTTATATACAAAAGGACAGGAAATAAGAGCCTGCAGCGGAACCGGAAGTAAACACAATTATACACACCCAGAAGTACCTCATCACAATGGAGACAACCTGGAAATATACCAATCAGTAACAGTGGAGCTCAGAGCATTGCGGCCAATGCGCTCCACCGGCCGGAACCGGAAATCAGGCTCTCACTCTCACCATACTGTGCTTCATATTAATAAAGCCCACCAAAAGGCAAGCACATTCACATAATAAAAAACGCTCCACATTATTACACACAGAGCCCAACCAAGAAATTAATGGTAAACAATAAAAAAATATAAATATAACATACAAATGTTAATTAAAATACATAGCATTAAGCAAAAAAGTAATAAACGCAAAACACATCACATCAATGTTGATGGGCTCTGCACAGGTTAAATGAATTAAAAACAGACTCACTCATCTGTAGGGTTGAGCGAACCCGAACTGTAAAGTTCGGGTCTGTACCAAACTTTGGGGTGTCCGGGACCTGGACCCGAACCCGAACCCGGACATTTTAAAAAACGTTCGGGTTCTGGGTTCTGGTATGGCTTATTGTTCAAAAATCATTGCCTACTCCTATAGGGCCAGGTTCCAGCTGTTGCTGTAAGGGACAAATTATTGTTCAAAAATCATCTCCTAGTTCTAAAGGGAGAGGTACCAGCTGTTGCTGTAAGTGACAGATTATTGTTCAAAAATCATCTCCTAGTTCTAAAGGGAGAGGTTCCAGCTGTTGCTGTAAGTGACAGATTCATGTTCAAAAATCATTGCCTACTCCTATAGTGCCAGGTTCCAGCTGTTGCTGTAAGGGACAGATTATTGTTCAAAAAATCATTGCCTACTCCTATAGGGCCAGGTTCCAGCTGTTGCTGTAAGGGACAGATTATTGTTCTAAAATCATCTCCTAGTTCTAAAGGGAGAGGTTCCAGCTGTTGCTGTAAGTGACAGATTATTGTTTAAAAATCATCTCCTAATTCTAAAGGGAGAGGTTCCAGCTGTTGCTGTAAGTGACAGATTATTGTTCAAAAATCATTGCCTACTCCTATAGAGCCCGGTTCCAGCTGTTGCTGTAAGGGACAGATTATTGTTCAAAAATCATTGCCTACTCCTATAGGGCCAGGTTCCAGCTGTTGCTGTAAGGGACAGATTATTGTTCAAAGATCATCTCCTAGTTCTAAAGGGAGAGGTTCCAGCTGTTGGTGTGAGCGGTGCATTTCTTGCACCAAAATAAAAAGTGCGTCTACGTTGTTTTCCAAAAAAAAAGAAGTTATTAATTGGTATTAATAAATACTTAAATAGGGCTACATAGTACATTTGTGGGCACAATGAGGAGAGCAAATAAGGGACGTGGTGCTGCTGGTGATGCTGGTCCTGCTGGTGTTGGTCGTGTTGGTGAAGCTCCTGTTGGAAGGAGAGGACGTGGTCGATGTGTGCCAGCTACACGCACAAGTCAAACACCTTCCTCAGGTAGCCAACAGAATGTTCACCGGTATATGGTAGGCCTGAATGCCGCTCAACGATTGGTGAGGCCAGAACAAGTACAGGCGATAATAGATTGGGTGGCTGACAATGCCTCCATTTCCTTCACATTGTCTCCCTCCCAGTCCCTTGATGAAAGCTCAGAGTTGGCACCTGAACCCCATGGCCATCTATCTTTCACCTCAGCCCCTTGTAAATTAGCCAAGCAGTCTGAGCCCCAAGTCATGCAAGAGAATCGTATGGCTTTTTTTTTTTTATTGAGTTTATGTAGTACAACAAAAACAAAGATATACAGTACATATTCCGATGTCTTCAGATTGTACAAGTGGTGATAACAGTTACAATTACCACATCAAGTAAGGCTTACATTGCGATTTTTTTTATATAGAGTCAGAGCTCAGCCGTGGAACACTCAGGGAGAGGTATTACCATACATTTTGGACAAACGCACCGGCGTAAGATACCATCTGTAGATTATTTTATATATATATTTTCCCAGTGTGCCACGCAATGTGTGGCTGCTGTATTCAATTTAATTGCTTGTAACTAGTGTTGAGCGAACCCGAACTGTAAAGTTCGGGTCCGTACCGAACTTTTGGGTGTCCGGGACCCGGACCCGAACCCAGACTTTTCAAAAAAAGTCCGGGTTCGGGTCCGGGGTTCTGGTAATTTTACTAAAAGTTCTGAAAAGTGCTGTAAAAAAGTCCTGGACAGTCCTAGAGGTCTGCAAATGGAAGGAAAATGGGGGTAAGGGTAGGATAAGTGCCCCACAAAGAAATGGGGATAGGGAAATAACTTAAAATAATAAAAAAAAATAAAAACATAAAAAATCAAAAATGGAGGTGGATGTGGACTATCTTAAAACTAATTTATACTTTTATCACACAGTTTTAAGATGATTGTACATTCTACAATCATCTTAAAACTCTGTGAGAAAAGTATACATTAGCTGGGAGAAGCCATATCCCTGTTCTTAGAACATCTGCAAACTGTGTGTGAAAACTATCAATTAGCAGTGGAGAAGCCAGATCACTGTTCTAAGAACAGTGATATGAGATATCACTGTTCTTAGAACAGTGATCTGGCTTCTCCCCTCTAATTGATAGTTTTCACACACAGTTAGAAGATAATTGTAGAACAGTGATATCTCATATCACTGTTCTTAGAACAGTGATCTGGCTTCTCCACCGCTAATTGATAATTTTCACACACAGTTTGCAGATGTTCTAAGAGCAGGGATATGGCTTCTCCCGGCTAATGTATACTTTTCTCACAGAGCTTTAAGATGATTGTAGAATGTACAATCATCTTAAAACTGTGTGATAAAAGTATAAAGTAGCCGGGAGAAGCCAGATCACTGTTCTTAGAACAGTGATCTGGCTTCTCCCTGCTAATTGATAGTTTTCACACACAGTTTCCAGATGTTCTAAGAACAAGGATATGGCTTCTCCCGGCTAATGTATACTTTTCTCACAGAGTTTTAAGATGATTGTAGAATGTACAATCATCTTAAAACTGTGTGATAAAAGTATAACTTAGCTGGGAGAAGCCATATCACTGTTCTTAGAACAGTGATATGGCTTCTCCCCGCTAATTTATACTTTTCTCACACAGTTTTAAGATAGTCCACATCTACCTCCATTTTTTATTTTTTTATTTTTTTATTTTTTTTTATATTTTAAGTTATTTCCCTATCCCCATTTCTTTGTAGGGCACTTGTCCGACCCTTACCCCCATTTTCCTTCCTTTTGCAGACCTCTAGGACATTCCAGGACTTTCTTACAGCCATTTCTTACGGCAGAACCCGATCTTGTAGAAGTTCGCTCAACTCTACTTGTAACCAATCCTGTTCAGAGTAAGTAAATCCCAGTTCCTGTTCCCATTTTTTAATGTGGGTACCGTGATACAGTGGGGAGACTGGTTGCAGGAGGTAATATATAAGGAAGATATCCTTCTTGTGGTTGGGTTCTGAGTGGAAGAATTCCCATACCTGTTTGTTCACTTCTATGTAGTTGAATGAAAGGGAGCTTATTAGGTGTTTTATTTGTAAGGTTTTATAACTATCTCTTTTCTTTATTGTATCTGGAATTTCATTAAAGGTAGAGTATCCTTGATCTCGCCAGGATTTAGTAGACAGGTTCGGGATAAGGAATTCAAAGGTAGTTAATGGAAGGTCAGAGATATAACATTTAATACATTCCCCTTTCCTTGTATGAAGATGGCTCCAGGCCTGTAGTGCTGCCGAGATGGATAAGTAGTTAGGAATATGAATTATTTTATTGACCAGTTTGGCTAGAAGCAGATCCTTTAGGTTTTTGCCCTGAATCATATTTTTTTCTATCCTAGCCCATTGGCTGTCCAGAGATTGTTGGACCCATTTTTTCAATGGGTCCAACAATGCCGCGAAGTAGTAATCTTTGATCCTAGGGACGCCCATTCCACCCATTTTTTTGTGTCTTGTCATTATTGAGAAAGGTATTCTCACTCTCTTCCCACTCCAAATAAAGGAGCGGAGCAGTTGGTCGATCTCATGGAAGAATTGTGAAGGTATAGTTATCGGGACCGTTCTGAAGATATACAGAATCTTTGGCAATACTATCATTTTAAATGATGCTATCTTGTCCATCCAAGATAATTCATATTTTCCTAAGTTTATTAAGTTGGTTTTGACCGTCTGTTATTGGTTTTTATAATTAGCTTCATATGCTTTGTTGGGGTTAGCTGTCAGGGTTGTCCCTAGGTATTGAATTCTGTCGTTATCCCAATTACATGGCAGAATTTTTTTCATTTTGGTCCTTATATGATGGTTTATGTTAGTAGTAAGTATCTGGCCTTTGGTTACATTGATTTTGTAGTAAGAGACATTGCCAAAGGTCTCTATGATATCATTAATCTTGGCTACGGACATCTCGATCTCAGTAATTGTCAAAATGACATTGTCTGCGAACAGACCAATTTTGTGCGACTTGTCAGCTAG
Source organism: Glandirana rugosa (assembly GCA_018402905.1). Lineage (NCBI taxonomy): Eukaryota > Metazoa > Chordata > Amphibia > Anura > Ranidae > Glandirana > Glandirana rugosa. The sequence goes on from BLSH010000530.1 coordinate 191,387, forward strand.
GTGAATTCCTTTTATCGTTTGTGAGTTCCTAATGGACTCAGCGAAGGGCTCCATGACCAAGGTAAACATCAAGGGTGACAGGGGGCACCCCTGTCTCATACCATTAGTATTATTAAACGCATCCGAGAGTGCACTGGAGGTATACACATGCGCTGAAGGTTTGGAATACAACGCTAAAATAGCCGAAAGGATAAACCCTTTAAATCCAAATTTAATAAGTACAATTTGTAGATACCCCCAGTGCACCCTATCAAATGCCTTCTCGGCATCCAATGCTATGAAGGCCGTGGGTAATTTTCGGCTTTCAGCTAGGTTTAGAAGATTGAGCATTCTGCGGGTGCCATCTGCCGCCTGTCTGTTTGTCACGAAGCCCACTTGGTCAGGATTTATCAAGTCTGGTGTTACCTTAGTTATTCTATAGGCTATGACCTTTGCATATATTTTTAGGTCTGTGTTCAGAAGGGAGATCGGTCTGAAATTTTGTGGGGAGGTTGGGTCTTTCCCTGGTTTAGGGAGCGAAACTACATTTCTTCTGGTAGCGAGCTTAGGTTAGCGACCAAGTTTAAAGTCTGTGTTAGGTAGGGGGCCAAAATGTCCATGAAGGTTTTGTAATATTCTGCTGATAGCCCATCCGCACCTGGGGAGTTGTTAGAGGGTAACTTGTATATAACTGATTTGAGTTCCTCTATGTCAATTGGCTTATTAAGGGATTCTTGCATCTGGGGTGAGAGTGAAGGGAGCTGGACTGAGTCTCGAAATTTTTTGATACTATCTACGTGGGGTTGGGGAGTGTTTCGATCTTCCTTTAGATTATATAATGCACTATAATATCTCATAAAACTGTTTGCTATCTCCTTGGGGTGGGTTACTTTGGCGCCTGTATTGGGGTCAATCAAGAAGTTTATTGTTGCGTTAGCCTGTTTCATCTTAACATGCTGAGCCAATTTTTTTCCCGCTTTGTTGCTAGTAGAGTAGTATGTGGCTTTTAAGTACCTGGCGTTCCTCTCATAATTGTTCAGCAGAAGATTTTTCAATTCTGTTCTGTATTTTTGGATTTCGTTAGATAATGCTGGAGTCATTGATTTTTTATTAGTTTGTTCCAAAAGTTGAATTTTGTATGTAAGAGTATTTATGTCCCTTGTTTTTTGCTTTTTATCTCTGGCTGCAATTTGTAGTAGGATACCTCTAATATATGCCTTATGCGCACACCAAGTGGTTGATTTTGATATGTTTTCAGCATCATTGATATGGAAATACCCCTCTAGGTGATTTTGGACTCTCTCTAGGTGGTCTACTCGATCAAACATTTTGTTATTATTCCTCCAAAGGAGTATGGGGGTGCTATTGGATCTTTCATCCACTTCAATCGTGATGGGGGCATGATCAGACCATGTTATGGTGCCTATCTCTGCCTTTTTGAGTATGTGTAGTGTAGCTAGGTCAGCTAGGAATAGATCAATTCTTGAATATGAGTGGTGTGGATTAGAGAAAAATTAAAAGTCTTTTTCTCCCGGGTGCAGACACCTCCACATATCAAATAGTTTTTCAGTGTGTAGAGTGGATTGTAGATTGGATTTGGCCTTTTATTTAGGGGGTTTACAATCCTCATTACTGTCCACCACCGAGTTAAAGTCCCCCACCAAGAGAAAGTATCCCCTGCACATAGATTTAACCTTTCTTTTTAAATTTCTCAAAAAGGTGATTTGTCCCTGATTAGGGGCATAAACCGTAACTAGAGTATATAGAATATTGTTCATCGTGCAGATTAAGATAATATATCTCCCTTTTGGGTCTGCTACTATATTATGCATCGCAAAAGTAACAGAGTTCTTGACTGCAATCATAACACCATTGTGCTTAGTCTCTGCATTGGCGAAGAAGATGTTGGGAAAAAGTTTATGTGTGCATTGAGGCGCTTTAGTTTCAGCAAAATGAGTTTCCTGCACACAAATTACATCTCCTTTTGTTTTTAGTGCTTCTTTCCACAACAATTGGCGTTTAAAGGGGCTGTTCAGACCTATAACATTCATTGAGACAATTTTAAGAACCATCTTTCTTCTTTGGTGCTCTCAATCTGTTCTTACCAATTAAAAATTTGGAGTAAGGGGAGATGAGAGGGTATTTCCCAAATCTCTGGAGCCTGGGACTGGTATGTACATAGTTGTGGAAATAGCTCATAATAGTGGTGGGTACGGAAGTAGTTAGCAAGTAGTAAGGTGGGAATGATAAATTGAGTAAGCTATCCCTTTGTGAGATAACCAATTTGCAGGTTTCACGCTGCCAAGTGTAACTGTTGTAAAGGAGGACAAACAAACAAACCTGAAATGTCAAACCGAGGGTAAAAACAAATAAAAAGGAGATCAGAGCCAGTCCTGGAACTCTAGGGCAGACCAACATGCACTTTACCTGGGGGCACTCCTTCCAGGCCATCGTGGCCAAGAAGATCCTATTTAGATTTTTTTACTTTTTTTTAGGGTAAACGTTCCTAAGTCTGTCTTATGTATGATGCGCAAGGCTTTTCTTGGGAGGCTTTTTGGTGGAAGTTTGTGACCATTCCTTTCTCAGTTTAGCGGGTTTCCGGTTGCTGATCATTCGTGGCTTCATGAGGAAGGATACCCCATTCCTTTAGGTAGTGGAACCCTACTTCGAAGGATAGGATGTTCACCGATTTGTCTTTGTAGGTCACTGATAGCTTAGCAGGGGTCACCCATCTGTATACAATGCTATGGTTCCTTAAGGCTTTTGTGATAGTCAGCAATTTCTTCCGATGCTGGATTGTGGCTTGGGAGAGATCTGCGTACAGGGATAGCCCTGCAAATTTGCCCGTCAGCTGTTGTACTTCTCTCGTGGTTTTCATGGCAGCTTCTTTGATATGGTAGTAATGAATCCTAGTAAGGATGTCTCTAGGGACCGTGTCGGGAAGAAATGAGGGTTTAGGCAGTCTATGCGCCCTATCTATTATTAGTTCCATCTCACTGGCCTCTGGAACTAGTTCATGCAAGAGATGGCGAAGGAACCCTTTTAGCTCAGAGGGCGACACTGACTCAGGCACGCCGCGGAACTTAATGTTGTTCTTTCGGCTGCGGTCTTCTAAATCCGCGAGTTTAGCGGATACCCTTTGCAGCTCCTGTTGTTGTTCCTTGTACGCATCTATTAGGGTATTATGTGCTGTATAGGCATCCTCCATCTTATCTTCAACATGTGACACTCTGTGCTGAAGATTTGTTATGGAAGAGTTGATTGGTTGGAGCATTTTCATCATATCCGGATGTAGAGAATCCCTCAAGGAAATTAGCATTTCCTTCATATTTGTCATTGAGACAGGCTGTGATGATGATGGGAATTGCTCTAAAGGGGTTTGGGAGGGTTGCTCCACAGTGGAATCCTCCATATCATATTCTTCCTCTTGTACATCACCCTTAGCCTTTTTATATTTAGCAGGACTTTGTGTAGTGGGACTATCAGGAGGGGATGTCTCACAAATACCTGAGGTGCTCCTGCAGATCACTGACTGCACTGAAGCCACCGAGCTGCTGGAGTCTGACACTCTTCTGCAGGCCGCGAGGAGTAGCCGGCGCCATCTTGGTACACCTTTCCTCCCGAGGGGCTGAAGAAATCTGTTAGCTTCTGCAGGATGGAGCATTGGGGACCCCTTTTACGGATCACCCCCGCTGCCGCTCCGTCTGAGGAAGCCATCTAGGTGCTGTCTGATCACCTCTGTCACCGTAGACATCGCTGGACAGATTAACGGAGCCGGAGCTCTCTCACACCACAGCTGTCTCGCTCGTCGGCCGGACACGACCCGACTCTTAAGCTTTTTGATGACTCTCCTGGTGTGCTTTCCGTGGGCCATCCACAGAAGTGGAAGACATTGAGTGCACCGATGCCCAACCACTTCTGTTGCAGGATGAGGACATGGAAACACCAGCGCAGCACGTCTTAGATGATGACAAAACACAGGTGCCAACTGCTGCAGCTTTCCTCAGTGCGCAGACTGACAAGGAGGGCAGTGGTGAAGGTTGGGTGGAAGATGATGGGGAGGAGGATGATGAGGTCCTAGACCCCACATGGACTGAGGGTCATGCGAGTGACGTGTGCAGTTTGGAAGAAGAGGTGGTGGTCGCACAGAGGCACCACACAGCAAAAGAGGAAGCAGGTTGCAAAAGCGGAGCGAGCGTCCCATAGACAGTATGCCTGCTACTACCCACCGCACCCAGGGACCTAGCACACTGAAGGCAGCTCAAAGGCATTCCCTCGCGTTGCAGTTCTTCAGACAATGTGCTGACGATAAGACACGAGTGGTTTTCAAGCTGTGCAATGATAGCCTGAGCCGGGGCATAAATGTTCTAAACCTGCCCACAACCTGCATGATCAGGCATCTAAATTCAAGGCACAAGCTGCATTGGAATAATTACCTCAAAATCCAAGAAAGGTCTCGGCCTCCTCCTGCTTCCTCTTCTGCTGCTGCCTCGGCCTCTTCCTCCACCTCTACCATGACAGTGTCACCTGCCACCCAGCAAACAGACGATATGACAGCAACGCCACCATCCCCAAGCATTTCCACACCATGGTCCCATGGAAGCTTACAGCTCTCCATCTCCCAAACACTGGAGAGAAAAAGGAAGTACCCCCCTACCCACCCGCGATCCCTGGCCCTGAATGCCAGCATTTCAAAATTCCTGGCCTTTGAATTGCTGTCATTCCGTTTGGTGGACATGGACAGTTTCAAAAACCTGATGGCGGTGGCTGTCCCACAGTACGTGGTTCCCAGCCGCCACTACTTTTCCAGGCGAGCCATCCTTCCCTGCACAAACAAGTCGGGGACAAGATCAAGTGTGCACTGTGCAATGCCATCTGTGGCAAGGTCCACATAACCACTGATACCTGGACCAGTAAGCAAGGGCAGGGATGCTATATCTCGCTAACTGCACACTGGGCAAATGTAGTGGCGGGTGGGCCTGAGCCGGATAGCCATTTGGTGCATGTCCTTCCACCACCGAGGATTGCAGGGCATTTCTCTTTGCCTCCTGTTGCCTCCTCCTCCTACTGCGCTTCCTCCTACTCGACCACCTCCTCATCCGCTCAGCGTAACACCTTCACCACCAACATCAGCACATCCAGGGGGAAACGACAGCAGGCTGTTTTAAAACTGATATGTTTGGGGGATAAACTCCACACTGCGCAGGAGCTGTGGATGGGCATTGAACAACAGACCAATGAGTGGTTGTTGCCACTGAGCCTCAAGCCCGGCCTGGTGGTGTGCGACAATGGCTGAAATCTCGTAGCGGCTCTGGGCTTAGCTCATTTGATGCACATCCCTTGCCTGGTGCATGTGCTGAATTTGGTGGTACAGAATTTTCTAAAAAACTACCCGGATATGTCAGAGCTGCTGCATAAAGTGCGGGCCTTCTGTGCGCACTTTCGGCTTCTCACCCTGCTGCTGCTCGTCTGCCTGTGCTGCAGCGGAACTTCGGCCTTCCCGCTCACCGCCTCATATGCGACGTGCCCACAAGGTGGAACTCCACCTTGCACATGCTTGAGAGACTGTGCAAGCAGCAGCAGGCAATAGTGGAGTTTCATCTGCAGCACGCATGGGTCAGTCGCTCTGCGGAACAGCACCACTTCACCACCAACGAGTGGGCTTCCGTGCGAGACCTGTGTAGCGTATTGTGATGTTTTGAGTACTCCACCAACATGGCCAGTGCTGATGACGCTGTTCTCAGTGTTACTATCCCACTTCTATGTCTCCTTGAAAAAACACTTTGGGCTAAGATGGAAGAGGATGTGGCATAGGAGGATGAGGAGGAGGAGGAGGAAGAGGGGAAGCGGTTATCAGGCCAGTCATTCGCAAGTGGCTGGGGGGTGGGTTCCTGCACCAGCATAGGCCAGGTCAAAAATATTCAAGCCAGGGCACAGTTCTGGAGGATGAGGAGGATGAGGAAGATCATGAAGAGGAGGAGGAGGAACCGCAGCAGGGTGGCACCTAACGCAGCTCGTGGGCATCACTGGAGCGTGGCTGGGGGGATACGGAGGACACAGATGATATACCTCCCACAGAGGACAGCTTGTCTTTGCCTCTGGGCAGCCTGGCACACATGGCCAACTACATGCTGCAGTGCCTGCGCAACGACAGCCAAGTTTCCCACATTGTAACGTGTGCCGATTACTGGGTGGCCACCCTGCTGGATCCCCATTACAAGGACAACGTGCGGTCCTTAATTCCCTCACTGGAGCGTCATCGGAAGATGCACGACTACAAGCGCACACTGGTAGACGCGTTGCTGAGGGCATTCCCAAATGACACCGGGGGCTCAGTAGAAGCACAAGGCGAAGGCAGAGGAGGAGGAGGAGGAAGAGGCCGCCAACGCAGCTGTGGCACCGCCAGCACCTCAGAAGGCAGGGTTAGCATGGCTGAAATGTGGCAAAGCTTTGTCAGCAGCCCGCCACAACAAACAGCACCACCAGCCGATAGACAACGTCTTAGCAGGAGGCAGCATTTCAGCAACATGGTGGAAGAGTATGTGTGCACACGCCTACACGTACTGACTGATGGGTCTGCTCCATTCAACTTCTGGGTCTCCAAATTGGCCACATGGCCTGAGCTCGCCGTTTATGCCTTGGAGGTGCTGGTCTGCCCTGCAGCCAGTGTATTGTCTGAACGTGTGTTTAGCATGGCAGACAAGCGCAGCCGCCTGTCCACAGCCAACGTGGATAAGCTAACGTTTATTAATATGAACCAGGCATGGATCCCACAAGACTTGTCTGTACCATGTGCAGAATAGAAATTTAGACCGGACTCACACAGCCATTCGTATACTTGTTTTTTTGAATATGCCTCAAAATTTGGGGGGCTACCCAAATTATAAACAAAAAAAAAACAGTGTTGGCTAGCTCCTCCTACTCCTCCACCACCGCCACTTCCGCCTACATTGCCACGGCCTAGTCAACCACTAGGATGCTACTCCACATCCACCCCCCTTCCCTTTTTTTTATTTGTTTTTAATTTATTTTCCCTATCCCCATTTTTTTGTAGGGCACTTGCCCTACTCTTACCCCCATTTTACTTCCTTTTGCATCCCTCTAGCACTTGCCAGGACTTTGTTACAGCCATTTTTGTGCCGAAAAGTTTGGGTCCCCATTGACTTCAATGGGGTTCGGGGTCCAGGATAAAGTTCGGGTCGAGTTCGCTACCGAACCCGGACTTTTTCCCGAAGTTCGGCCGAACCCACCGAACCTGAACATCCAGGGGTTCGATCAACTCTATCCTCCACCTCCTCTCCCTCCAACTGCCTAAAAATTACCCGCAGAAACCTACATCATCTCAACCCTTCTCTTCTGTACCCTGCTACTGAGGACCTCTATGACAAAATCTCACCCCTATCCTGCACTGACCTAGCCACTTCTGTCTACAACACTTCATTTATAGCCTCACTGGACTCACTCGCCCCCCTCACTACACACAGAATCAGGCCAGACCCCTTCAACCTTGGCAAGCAGATGGTACTAGAAGTCTGAAAAAACATAGTTGTGCTCATGAGCGCCTGTGGCATAAGACTAAATCTCAGAAAGATTTAAACCAGTATAAATCTGCCCTCCAAAAATACAACTCCAGCCTACTCACTGCCAAGCAGATCTATTTTACCACTCTCATGAACAACCTATCATCCCATATCTGTCAACTCTTCTCTACCTTCAACTCTCTACTTCGTCGTCCACTGCCTCAACCCACCAACTCGCTCACTGCCCAGGAGATCGCCAATCACTTAAAACAGAAGATTGATACAATTTGTGAGGAGATCTCTACTGTTCAGATACCCTCCACGCTTTACACTTCATGCCCACTGGTACAATCATTGTTTCCTCTTTCAACCCCACTACTATAGAAGACGTTGCTAAACTACTTGCTAAAGTCCATCTTACCACCTGCACTCTGTATCCTGTTCCCTCACAAATGCTACGTTCACCCTCTGGCTCTATTCTACACTCTCTAACCCACATCTTCAATCTCTCCCTCTCTACTGGCATCTTCCCCAACTCTCTAAAACATGCATTTGTAAGCCCAATACTTAAGCCCTAACTGGACCCATCCAATATTAACAACCTATGCCCCATCTCCTTGCTTCCCTTTTTATCCAAGCTCCTTGAATGCCTGTTCTACAACCGACTGAGCGACCACCTTGCTGATAACAGCCTTCTTGATCCCCTTCAGTCTGGATTTCGTCCTCAACACTCCGCAGAAACTGCTCTCCTAAAACTAGCAAGTGATCTACTAATGGCCAAAACCAATGGACAGTATTCTGTACTCCTACTCCTGGACCTCTCTGCTGCCTTTGATATGGTTGACCACCCCCTCCTGCTCAAATAACTCCATGCCTTTGGTCTCCATGACTGTTCTATTCGCTGGTTCTCTTCCTACTTATTCAACCGTGTCTTTAGTGTTACTTACAATTCTACTTCCTCCTCTCCTCTTCCTTTCTCTGTTGGGGTCCCTCAAGGTTCTGTTCTCGGACCTCTCCTATTTTCTATCTACACCTCCTCCCTGGGTCAGCTGATAGCCTCCCATGGCTTCCAATACCACCTCTATGCTGACTAGACCCAAATCTACTTCTCTACCCCTCAGCTCACTCCTTCAGTCTCCTCGCATATCACTAATTTACTAGCAGATATATCAGTCTGGATGTCACACCACTTCCTCAAACTTTTTTCTTTCAATAATTTTTATTGGTTCAAACAGCTTACAGGAAAGTAATGAATGGTACTGTTAGGTAATAACAAGTTTCAAAAGGTATAATATATGTATTACTTATCATAATATTTATGTAGTAAGAATTGTAATTTATAACAGATTGTTCAGAAGGTACACAGCATTACAAGCGAACACAGTTACAGCATGGATACACAGGTTGTACTAGCAGTGTAAAAGGGGTGAAAAATACTCTTGAGTATCATAGATTAAGCTGTTTCCATATGGACCAGGGTTGCCATGCTCGTGAAAAATTTTCCGCTCTATCTAATTGGTAAGCATTGAATTGTTCATGTGAATAGTGGAGTTGGGTTAGGTCTATTACATCTCGGAGGGTAGGGGAATCTGGGTTTTTCCATTTTTTAGTGATGTTGAGTTTTGCCGCTAGGAGGATATGGATGGTTATGTGTCGGGTTTCTGGTGGAAGTGCTTCTATTTCAGGGGAAAGGAGTGCTAAGCTGGGTGAGGGTATCACCAGGTGTTGGGTTACCACAGAGATTAGGCGAAAGCTGGAGGTCCAGTACACCTCCAGCTTAGGGCAATTCCAGAGTATGTGGAGAATGTCTCCTCTAGATCCACAATTTCTCCAGCATTGGTCCAAAGTATATGGGACAACCTTAGAGAGTTTATCAGGGGTTAGGTACCACCTTAGTAAGATTTTGATAGAGAGTTCCCATAAGGTAGTGCATCTAGTGGTCCATGGTTTTTCGCTGAAATTACGCCCTAGGTCAGTTTCCCACCTGAGAATAGTTGATTTGACAAACATGTCTTTCTGCTGTAAAATGGAGTAGAAAAGTGAGATTCCTTTAGCCAGGGGTGGATTAGCCACATAAAATGCTTGTGCAGAGGAGGAAATTAGTATTTGCTATGTTGGTAGTCTAGATACACAATGTTTGATGAGGATGTATTTGTATAGGTCTGAGTTTGGGAGGAGGAATTTCTGCTGCAGGGTCTGAAAGGGGATGAGGGCACCCTTGTGGAATAAGTTATTGAAACATTTTATTCCTTTTATTTGCCAATTATTAAAGGATATGGAGTTTATGATGTGATAAAGTGTTGTGATGGGGATTTTAAGGGTGGGCGTTTGCCAGTATGTGTTGTCACTGCAGAGTAGGGATTTCCAGGCTTTTAGTGGTGCAATCATCGTAGGGGGGATAGTGAGAGTTAGACAGCTCCAAACCTCCTGGCTCCAATAGTTAATCACACAATCCCAGAGGGTGCAGGCTCAATGTACTGAGACAAGTAGGTGGATAAAAAGGCTCCGGACGGCCGCACTCCAATATAAGATTTTAATTGCATCAGGTCCACAAGGTACAGACAGGAATTGTTTCTGATGCGTTTCACGCCCCCCAAAGGCGCTTACTCATAGCATGGTGTAATGAAAACAAAAATGCACATATATACACATACAAAGGTGCTCATCTGCTGTGTTCAACCAATGAGCAATGATCAACCAGCTGCCACCTAAGCAGCCATGTGATTAAGCTCATTGGTTTCTCAGTCCCCCACAGGTGGAATTTGATGAGGTCGAACCCCATGGAGGATAGAACCTGTGTCAGGAATTAGATAAAAAAGAAAAAAAAAATGTATCACAAACTCCTCCATGGATGACAACCACACCAGACCTCCCGTGTGGAGACTAGAGAAATGCAGATGAGACACAAAAAATTACATACATGTAAAAAGGAAAAAATATGTATACAAAAACATGATTGAAAAAAATAATAATAATGATAAACGTGCATATACAGAGAAAACAATTTACTGCAGAAAGCTACAGTGATTGAACAATATATCAAAGCAAAATCTTTAAA
>BLSH010000551.1:0-10505 GCA_018402905.1 Glandirana rugosa
TTTAATGTCTACTTTGTACCGTTGACTGTGAACATATGCCACTCTGTAACTAAAATCTGTATGTTCTCTTAACCTTCTAAATAAAATATCTTTTGTAAACAAAAAAAAAGAAAAAGTAATGATGCAAAATCCCTACAGAACAAAGAGACACGATTTTGAAGTCCACTCAGCACGCTTTGCAATGTGGCCTAGGGGTAATCAATATGAAAAGCCTAGATCATAGGTCCAATTCCTAAATCTTAACTACTTCAGCCCCGGAAGGATTTCACACTTTAGGACCAGAGCACTTTTGCGATTCGGCACTGCGTGGCTTTAACTGACAATTGAGTGGACGTGTGACATTGCACCCAAACGAAATTTGCATCCTTTTTTTCCCACAAATAGAACTTTCTTTTGGTGGTATTTGATCAACGCTGCGTCATTTCTGATCGCCGCTATAAACAAAAGAAGAGCGACAATTTAGCAAAAAAAAAAACAAATTTCTTACTTTTTGCTAAAATACAGATCCAAAAAAAAAAATATAAAAAAACATTTTTTTCATTGGTTTTGGCCGATTTATATTCTTCCTCATATTTGTGATGAAAAAAATCGCAATCGGCGTTTATTAATTGGTTTGCGCAAAAGTGGCTGTGTTTACGGACGATGAGAATTAATTTCTGGGGTTTTTATTTTTTTTTTACTAGTAATGGCGGCGATCTGCGATTTTTGGCGGTACTGCGATATTGCAGCTGACATATCGGCCATTTTGACACTTTTTTGGGACCATTGGCATTTATACAGCGATCAGTGCTATAAAAATACACTGATTACTGTGTAAATGCCATTGGCAGTGAAGGCGTTAACCTGGAGGAGGCGCTCTAAGGGTTAACTGTGTTCCCTGGGCGTGTTCTATCTGTGTGTGGGCTGCCCTAGCAGGGGAAGGGGAGCGATCACAGCTTCCATATAGAGGAAGGCTGTGATCACAGCCCTTCCCCCTCTCACAGAATGGAGATCCGTGTTTACTTACACGGACCTCCGTTCTTTCACTGCGGGGGGGGGGGGGCATCGCGGGTAGCCGGTGGAGATCGAGTCCGCCGCACCCGCTCCCTGGCCCCCCCCCAACACAGTGAGCATGCGGGCACGCCTCCGGCGGAGCGTGCGCGCGCTCACAGTGCATGATATCGCAGCCGCCGTCGTATGATGGCGGTTTGCGATATCGAGCCATCTTGTCGCCGTCAACCTGCGGTTGACGGTCGGCAAGTGGTTAAGGTAAGGAATGTGTCCATACGGGCTGAGAATGGTCTAATGAAATGGGATGGATCTTTGGAAGAAGTTCAATTCTACAAAACAGATTTTATGGATTTAACCACTTCAGCCCCGGAAGGATTTCACACTTTAGGACCAGAGCACTTTTTGCAATTCGGCGCTGCGTCGCTTTAACTGACAATTGCGCGGTCATGCAACGTTGTACCCAAACGAAATTTGCGTCCTTTTTTTTCCCACAAATAGAGCTTTCTTTTGGTGGTATTTGATCCCCTCTGCGTCATTTCTGATCGCCGCTATAAACAAAAGAAGAGCGACAATTTTGCAAAAAAAAAAACAAATCTCTTACTTTTTGCTAAAGTTCAAATTAAAAAAAAAAAGGTTTTGTTCGATATATATTCTTCCTCATATTTTTGGTAAAAAAAATCGCAATTGGCGTTTATTGATTGGTTTGCGCAAAAGTTGCTGCATTTATGGATGATGAGAATTAATTTCTGGGGTTTTTATTTTTTCTTAATTTTTACTAGTAATGGCGGCGATCTGTGATTTTTAGTGGTACTGTGATATTGGGGCGGACATGTCGGACCATTTTGACACTTTTTTGGGACCATTGGCATTTATACAGCGATCAGTGCTATAAAAATGCACTGATTACTGTGTAAATGCCATTGGCAGTGAAGGGGTTAACCTGCAGGGGGCGTTCTAACTGTGGGGGAACTGCCCTGGCTGGGGAAAGGGAATGATCACAGCTTCCATATATAGGAAGGCTGTGATCATCGCCCTTCCCCCTTCAACAGAACGGAAGTCCGTGTTTACATACACGGACCTCCGTTCTTTCAGTGCATGGGAGCCATCGCGGGTAGCCGGCAGCGATCGAGTCCGCCCTACCCGCTCCCTGGCTCCCCCCGAACACAGTGAGCGCACGTGTGCTCACAATGCTAGTTATCGCGGCCGCCGTCCTGAGACGGCGGTTCGCGATAACGAACCACCTTGTCGCCGTCGCGCTGCGGCGGGCGGTCGGCAAGTGGTTAAGAAGAGGTACAGGTCATTATAGAAAACAGGACAGTATTTGGGGTATCTAGAGTTTGCCTTCAAGCTAGCTAATTGTGAGAGTGTGCTTGGGGTGTGAAACACTTGCAACATATGCTGTGTCATCTGATTTACCTGTCTGTTTGTTGTCTCAGCTGCTGATAGCCCCCTGAAAACTGACCCCCCCCTTCTTTCTAGCCAGAACTGTGAGAGTGTGAAGAGAACTGTATTAACATGCAAATTACCTGGGATAAGTTGAATCTTAAGAGGTAGACTTCTGTAAGAGTGAATTGATGTCTATTCACGGTAATGTGCTTTGTTTTTCAGAGAGATAGTTCTGAAGAGTTTCTTTTTTGGTGAGGTATTATAATTGGTAAATAAGCAGTACCGCTAAAAGGTTTATTAGGAGCTGCTCATTTTTTTTAACCAGGGTGAACTATTTTTTTTTGGAAATTAATGGTATACCGTAAACAAAATCCACGTGATGAGACTTCCGGTTCCGGCGCCGTATGCACTAGCTGCTCTCCTCAGCAGTTCCCGCCGGGCGGCACAAATCCAGCTAAAAATCGGCCCAAATCGCCATCTGACTCGGACTCAGATACCATCCAGTGCCTCCACATCAGCCCAGATATCAGCGACAGGCCGGGACCCGTGCTCCGCAATTCCGGACCGCGTCCCCGAAATTAGAGGCCGTGGCTTCGGCCTAGCGCGGAAGCAGCTCTACAACTGCCGGCCCGGCGCACAGAGCCGCCCTTCACGATCGTTCCCGATTGGATGCTCAGTTGCTCAGCCTCCTCTCCAACATCACCAGAGGCATCTCGTGACCCGCTCACGGCTCCTCGACCCGCATCCCCACAACTTGAGGCCGCGGCTTTGGCTTTGGCCTACGTCGGCAACACAACAGCGCTACCCGGCCCAGGTGTACCTCTAGACCGCGGGACCAACCTGATACTGATACCCCGCAGCACCTACTCACCCTTTTAGTAATGAAGGACAGCCTGAGTCCCACTCTCTGGGACCCCCGGACCGCAACGCCCTGAAAAATTGAGGACGCGGCTCCGGCCTAGGCCTGATGTCCCAGCAGCTTTAGCCGGCTTCAGCAGATCTGTCAGCCTCACTAGCGATCGCACCCTCCAGGTAAGACCACCTGAAGAGCAATTGTCATGGCCCATCAGCACCAGTTCTGCCAAGCTCTCTAAATAAAGACACTGGACCGGACACCTAAGGCCACAGCTTCAATTCCACAACGCTCCTACGGTATTTGTTTCATCTATACTGGGCTCCCACGTCAATTAAGTGTCTGGCCCTCACTACAACACAATGGATCGCTACCTAGAAAAACAAGCGTCGCGGACGGCGATGCCTGTCACCACAGAAATAGAACCTGCGGCACCGTCCTGCTCATTAGCAAGCAACACACCGCAGCCTCCGCTCCCAAGAGACACCCTCCCCACAACATCTACCTCGGTGGACTCCCAAGAAAATTCCGACATGGATACGGGTTCCTCGCAAGCGAGTGGCCCACATACCAGCAGACCTGGAAGCACCGCCAACATAGCTCAAGCAGTAGCGGCTCTATTATCCCCCACCATAGAAGCAGCTATCGAGAGGGCTGTTAGCGCTGGAATGGCCTTAATGAGGAAAGAGCTTCAGGATCACTCCTCCAGACTTAATGAGGCCGAATCCCGCATATCAAATATTGAAGAGGAGATGTACCAGCTTCACGGCTTGGAACAAGCCCAAGACAAAACCAATCAGCTTGTAGCCCAAAAGTTGGAAGACCTGGAAAATTGTTCCAGAAGGAACAATCTACGTTTCGTGGGAGTTCCAGAGTCACTTCAAGCACACAAACTCAACGAATTCTGTGCTTCTCGCATTCCTCAGGCGCTGGGCCTCCCAGCCCCTGCCATAGTGGAAAGGGCTCACCGAATAGGCTCTTCGGGCACTGACCGCACCACCCCAAGACCCATCATTGCAAGATATCTTAACTATGCTGAAAAGGCCAACATTCTGCAGAAAGACAAGCACGCTCTCTCCAGATCGATGGCGTCAAAATACTAATTTTCGCCGATTATTCCATCGAGGTGTCCAAGAAACGGAAAGCTTTTCAAAATATCTGCTCACAACTATACCAACAACAAGTGAAGTTCACCCTGGCCTTCCCAGCAGTGCTTCGTGTTCAAGCACCAAATGGAGAACAATTAACCTTCCAAGACCCTCCAACGGCTGAACTCTTCCTCCGCTCTCTTCGCACCCCATCTCATCCAGCCTCAAGTTCAGCATCCTCGGCCATTCCTCGGTCCCTGGAACAGAGGAGCCCGTGTAAAGATTCTCCCAAGCGCCTAAGGGTCTCTACTCACAACTCCATCGGCCAACGGGACCCACGCCACAGACCAGATTACACTAGATCTCTGGAGTTATCTTCGCCCTGCCACTGTAGGGGACTCTATTAACCCTCCAGAAGGTGGACTCTTTTTCTCTTCTGGGGGTAATGTTATTTTCACTGTTTGTGTGTTGATACATATGTCTCTTTATTGCTGCCACAGTGCCAAGGGAAGCAACTGCTACTGCTATTACAAGGCGACACCTTCTCCGCATATGCTGCTGCTGTGACGATCTCCTCCCTCCTCAATTGCCCCCCCTCCATGTACACCGCAGTTCTATAGGCTGCAGGTATCCCGATACTTCTCTCAAGTGGGCCCCAGGAGCCTTCACCACCCCTCCCCTATTCGAGCCTCCGTTACACAGCTTAACCATGCGGAAAAAAGTGAAGCACAATGACTGTTTGGTTTTGGTTATGTTCATTTGTTTTCTAATGTTTTTCCCCTCCCTTTATTTCTACCTGGTTCATCTGTCCCACCGACTAATTCTATCCTCAAACACTTTATGGGTACTCCCAACCCGCACCATTCGGACATCCTCATTATCAACTGATCTTTCCTCAGCTTACCAAGGAGAGGTTAATCCTAAATCCTCAAATCCCCCACCATAGTTACTATTCATAAAATTAGTTTCATGGAACGTGAAAGGCCTTAGGTCACCCCATAAGAGAATTAAAATTCTACGCCATCTGAAAAGGCTTAAAACCGATATCGCCCTTCTCCAAGAATCCCACCTCCCATCGTCAGACTTCCATCGCATGCGGAAGCTTTGGGTGGGTACGGTATTAGGATCTCAAGCCATAGGACGTAAAGCGGGGGTCCTTATTCTGATTAACAGAAACTTACCATGTACAGTAGTTTCGGTTGAAGCCGATAGTTTTGGGAGATTGGTCATGGCCCACCTCAAATTGGCCAATAAAGATTATCTCGTCTCAAATGTCTATGCCCCCAATGGTCCCAGTAAACCTTTTTTGGCAAGATGGCAGAATTTCTGCTAAGGAGCCCCCATTTTCCCCACGTGGTGGGGGGGACTTCAATGCCGTAATGGACCCTCTGGAGGACAAATCCTCTCCAAAACGAACTCACCCGCCACGTCCTGACCCCTACGCTACTCCATTTCCCGACACTATGCGAACTTTACATCTCGTAGACGCTTGGAGATTAATGCACCCGACAGATAAGGAATACACCTTCTTCTCTCACCCACACAATACTCTCACGCGGATAGATTAATTTTTCTCCACAGACATTCTTGTCCCTCTCTTGAAAGAGGCAGACATTTACCCCATAGCAATATCCGACCATATCTCCTATCTCCATATCCCTTATTCTTGCTGACCGGCCGAAAACCCCAGAACCTATGGAGATTCCCCTCTTATTTACAACATAACAAGGACTTTATTAACTTTTTAAATGCTGAATGGCGAGAATTTAGGTCACATAATGTAGCACACACAGAGGAACCTAATCTCTTTTGGGAAGCCAGTAAGGCCTTCTTGCGGGGCCGCATCATCTCTTACACAGCCTCATATAGGAAACGTTTACTCTCAAACTACATAACGGCGAGTGAAAGGCTTCGAAACGCCCAAGCATCCTTATCTCACTCTGACACAACCGATTCGAGAACTGAATGGCTACTAGCCAAAAAAGCCTTTGAAGCGTGGACCGACAACTTAGAACTACTTCAGAAATCACAACTCAAGGCTACTTTGCACAAATATGGTAATAAGGCGGGTAAATTATTAGCCAGACTTTGTAAAGGCCCATACTCCCCCACACACATCACATCATTACAAGACCCCTCGGGTGTCCTATGCTCTGACCCCAAAGACCTAAGTGAAATTATGCTGCGGTATTACAAATCCCTCTATGCCCCTGACCCCATGGATGAGAACCTGGCGCAATCCTTCTTGGACCAAATTCCCCTTCCCGAAATTACGCCTACCCAACTCGAAATGTTAAACGCACCGATCACGCTAGAAGAACTAAATTCCACTATACGTCATCTATCATCCTCTAAAGCTCCGGGCCCAGACGGTCTAACAGGCGAATTCTACAAAACATTCCAAGACATGGTGGCTTCCCCTCTACTAGCTGTATATTCCAAACTATGGGAAGTAGGCACATATCCACCCAGAGGGAATCAAGCCACCATCAAATTACTTGCAAAAAAGGGGAAAGATCCTACCATCCCGGGCTCATACAGACCCATCTCTCTACTCAATATTGATGTCAAGATCCTCTCAAAAATAGTAGCCTCCCCACTATCCACCATAATCCCACTTCTAATAGACCCAGCCCAATCGGGATTTGTAAAGGGTAGAACAGCCACTCTCAATATCAGGAAAGTCCTGGCAGTGTTGGAAAGGGCCCAGAGCACCTCGGCGGGGGGACAGGCCATCATCACCCTAGACGCCGAAAAGGCATTTGACAATGCCAACTTCAAATGGCTCCACATGGTACTCTCGAAGCTGGGCTTTGGGGGCCCCTTTACCCACCTGATCCCCTCAATGTATTCTGCACCAACTGCGCGGCTGGTGGTGGCCGGTCTCCTCACCAAGGACTTTGCACTCCACAAGGGCACTAGGCAGGGATGCCCCCTATCACCACTGCTATTTAATTTAACCCTTGAACCCCTTTCCAGATACTTAACATACCAAGCCCCCCTTCACGGGATCAAAGTTGGAGGCACAGAACTCCGATCTTGCCTCTTTGCTGATGATGTTCTCATCTTCACCGCAAATCCTGCGGCAGATATGTCAACCATAATAACTATTTTTGATAAATTCAAACCGTGTTCCGGTCTACACATCAACTATCATAAAAGTGAAATTCTCCTGCTAGGTTCCACCAAAAATCCCTCTTGGACCCACAATGCTCCCTTTCAGATCACCCACTCCCACATCATGTATTTAGGGGTCAAGATAGGGAAGCTCCCCTCCTCTCTGTACCATCTCAATTTTCCTCCTTTGCTTACTAGGCTCACTCAAGAGTTAAACTCATGGATGGATCATCCGCTCTCGCTCATGGGGAGGTGCCACTTGGTCAAGATGGTCAGCTTTGCTTGCCTATTATATCCTCTTCAAACCATACCTCTGTAATTGAAACACAAAGATGTCCAGGCATTAAATAAAGCCATATCCAAGTTCCTTTGGAATCAGAAGCGACCACGCATATCTCTTCCCAAACTGCACCCTCCCAGGAGTGAGGGAGGTATAGGCCTCCCCAACATTAGATTGTACAACATAGCCTGCCTTCTCCGCTACAGCATGGACTGGATCAAGCAATCTTCTCGCTATTCAAATTTTCAATTGGAGTCTTCAATGGTCACCCCCCTGTTGCTGGTGGCTATTCTACATGTCAAGTGGAGATCCCTTCCTTCTGCTCTCCAACATAATCTCCTCATCAGAGATACGGTGTTGGCATGGAGAGAATATAGGAAACTCACTAAGGTCCCTCCTTTTATCTCTCCTTACCTCCCTATCAGAGGTAATCCACATTTCTCACCAGGAATGGACCAAACAATCTTCCAATCTTCTTCTGGGCCCAGAGTGGCATTGGAACATTCTCCTCCCTATGTGACGAAACAACTGGTCTGCCGCACAGCTTTACCTACCTAGTCGATAAATACTCTATACCCATATGTCACATCTTCCACTACGGGCAATGTCTCAGTTTCTTACGGTCAGTATGCTCAGAGCCAAGTAAACGATTCCGCAGAACCTTCATCGATAACCTCATACAAGGGGGTTCCTACACCATATCTAACATTTACAAACCTCTTCTACTGCTCTCCCTAAGACATACTACTAAGACATCGGTTGACCACTGGAACAAACACTTCCCTATCCCGGACCTCTCAGAAAAAATAATGCTCGGATATAAAAAACACTCAAAATCACCCCCAACGAAATCTGGAGGGAGACACAACTCAAACTCATACATCAGGCTTATATCCCTTTCCTTATGGACAAGGATAACTCCTCAGCTTCCCTTTGTCCTCTCTGCAACCAACCCAAGCCATCCTTACACCGCCGTTTCTGGTCATGCTCCTTCATCGATGCTTTCTGGGACCAGGTCATCACCTTCATCTACAGCATAACCCTGCTTAATCTCCCTAAGGACCCTCTTCTCTTAATTTTAGGCCACTGGGACAAACAACTTATCCTACGCTCCCCTCAACCTCTCTTTATTGATCCTCTGATCAAGGACTGGACGTTCTCCTGCCTCCTAGTGGCCCGACGAGCCATTCTCAAAAAATGGATGACCAGCATGAGCCCCTCCATTCCCCAGATCAGAAAAGAGATGATCTCATTATTCTATAAAGACAAGCTCAACACAGATCTCACACATCCCAAATACTCCGACCTATTCTTCCGTAAATGGATGCCCTTCATTACCGCAACTTTATCTCAAGAAGAAATTGGGACCCTGCAAGACTCTTTCAGGTTTCGGAAAAATTAGGAACACTCTCATACACATGGAACCTTGTGTTCCCGGCCAACTTGGATATGTATAACGCTCAAACACTGGGAACTATCACTAATTCCTGTTTCCATATTCTCTCGGACCTCCAGGTGGACTGCCCCCCTCCTCTCACCCCTTCCTTTCTCCCTCTCCCTCTTAGTCTCCAAGTTTCTTACACCTCTACTATGTTACAGGGAGATCCATCCAAACTCTTATGTGCACTGCTTACGGTTTTACGATACCCATACCCTGTTATTTCTAAGGTCATTCATGTTGTAACCTACTATCAAAAAATGCATTGTATGGATCCGATGAATCTTTGTTTATACCTTGATGCCTTGTCATGCTTATATACGATCAAGACATTTTCTTTAAAAAAAAATCCACGTGGTAATAATTAACTTGAGCTCAACAATTTTTGGTATTTGGGAAAAAAGTGTACTGTTTCAAAACTAATAAGAAAGACGTATGCTTGTATGTTTCGTATGCTAACGCTTATATGTTATAGTTTCCTAACCATCAGTTATTTTTTCTAGGAGAAAAAAAAATTGAATGTTCACTACTAAATTTTATGTGTTTTATCCCTTAGATTCGATAATTGGGGTTCATGGCACTCAGAACAACAGGAGATCATGGCCTCCACAGACAACTTTATATAACATTGATTTTTTTTCTTTTTCCTGGTTTGTCTGGTTCCACAGGTGAAGGTTTTAGGTTTTCATCACCATTATTTAGTTGGTGCTTCTGTTTCTTTATCTGCTTGAATGGGTTTTGTCTACCTTGTGTATGTTGTATGTTCTGGTTCAACATGTGCAAAGCTCTGGTATGAATGAGTTTCTTTGCTCCAGTGATTAGCAGAACCAACTGGCTAAAGTCCGCAATCCCCTATTACCAGCGAGTGATAATATGATTGGTCATCTCCAGTCTAAAGCTGGAAACACACTATACAATTTCCTGTAGGTTATTTCCTTTGTATTTGCCTGGGCCGTGTGATGTGAGATCGGGCCTTGAGGGTTTTGATTTGTGTGCGGTCAGGCGGGCCCTTGTGCTGCATGGTTTTAGTAAGTCTGGGGGAGATCAGACAGCCGGGATTGCACAGTATGTATGGGGTCTTACTTACTTTGTTTAGATTAAAAGTTGGTTAAGACAGCAAGAATAATTGTCACTCTAACACGTGTATTAGGCTAAGAAGTGTTATAAATATCTGCCAATGTTACTGCTTTTAGTGGTAAGAGTGTTTTTTTTGTATTGTCCAGAGTTGGAATTGGATCTGTCATAGATCTGTTACATATCTGTGTCTTATTCCCAAGGATCGGTAGCCATGATGATACTTTTAGTTCCATAGCTTTAACTGTTAGGGGTCTGCTATTTTAAAACTGCTTAACC
>BLSH010000572.1:11099-21255 GCA_018402905.1 Glandirana rugosa
TACGTTTTTACCTCCACTTACACCTAGTAGAAGTTTGACACAGACTTTTCATAATTAATTGCCATCTTCGGTATATTGACAAGATTTTAGTAGAAGTTTGATCCCGTTCACGGGATGTTTCCCTAGTTTGAAGATGATTTTAGAACAGTTATATGGCTTCTACCGTTAATTAATACTTTTCAGACACAGTTTGAAGATGATCCACATTCACCTCCATTTTTGCATTATTTATGTTTTTATTTTTTTTTAAATATTTAAAGTTATTTCCCTGTCCCCATTTTTTTGTAGGGCACTTGCCCTACCCTTACCCCCATTTTACTTCCTTTTGGGGCTTTCCAGGACTTTGTTACAGCCATTTTTGTGCCTAAAAGTTCGGGTCCCCATTGATTTCAATGGGGTTCGTTGTCCGTGCGAGCGTTCGGTTTCCGTCCGGACACGGACCCGGACTTTGTCCCGAAGTTCGGACGGACCAGCAGAACCCGAACGTCCAGGTGTTCGCTCAACTCTACTGGTGATCTCTCTACTGCAAGATGAGCCCCAGTCATGGGCCCACCGGCTCCTGGAACAAGGGGCGCCTGAAGTCTCTGACCTTTCCCGGTTCTTCCAGGCAATGGCTAGGTTATATGAAGATTCCGCCACTGCTGAAGTTGTGCTCCACGCCCTCCGACAAGGCCGCCGCCCGGCGGAGGATTATACGTTGGAGTTCAGGCGTTGGAGCATCGACACGGTCTGGAATGAGGCAGCTCTGTGCCACCAGTTTCAGCTAGGCTTAGCTGATCACCTGAAGGATGAGTTGGCCCATGTGGGGGTGCCGTCCACTCTGGAGAGGCTCATCGATCTGGCCATTAAGATCGATCTGCGCCTCAGGGAACGCAGTGCAGAGATTACCAAGATGAACCTCCGACCCTCCTGGATGCTTCCAAGTATCGCTCTAGCCGGCTCCACCATACCTACCTCTCCTCCTCCGATGCAGTCGGAGCCTAAGCAGCGGGGTGTGGAGCACCCGACACTAACCCCTGAAGAGAAACAGTGCCGAAGAAGCCTGGGTCTCTGCCTCTACTTGGTAAGTGCCTTGCTGTCTCCCCCCAACCTGTACCTGGCAACGCTGCTCACCTCACCCTCTGCTTACTTCTACAGCTCCCTGGTAGAACCATTACCGTCCATACCATCATCGATTCTGGTGCTTGCAGCTGCTTCATGGACTTAACTGTTGCTGCACAACATGGGATCCCTCTGCGTCCCATATCCCGCAGGATGTCTGTGCATCTGGCTGACGGAACAACCCTAAAATCTGGTCTAGTCACACAGGAAACCACTCCCCTGACCATCATGATGCTCGGAGGTCATCAAGAGCTCCTCACACTCAATTCTATCACCTCTCCCATCTTCCCTGTCATCCTTGGTCTACCTTGGCTCCAGGCCCATAACCCCACCATTGACTGGACTACAGGGAACATCCAGTTCCAATCACAGTACTCACACGAGCACTGTCTTACCAGGACTCCTGGAGTGGATCCTTCCCTATTATGCATGGACCTTGACCCGGAGCCTGATGTCTGCCAGGCCGTCCCCAGTGTCTACCATGCTTTCTTGGGTGTTTTTAGCAAGAAGGGGGCTGAGGTCCTTCCTCCCCATAGACTGTATGACTGCCCCATCAAGCTTCTTCCCGGTGCTTAAATTCCTTTCAGAAGGATTTACCCGCTTACAGAATTGGAACTCAGCACCCTCAGATCATCTATTGATGAGAACTCAGCAAGGGGTTCATCCATCCGTCCACTTCACCAGCTGGGGCAGGTATCTTTTTCGTGGAAAAGAAAGACCATACGCTGCGCCCATGCATAGACTACCGGGATCTCAATAAAGTTACGGTAAAGAACCGTTATCCGCTCCCACTGCACGCCTGGGGACTGCCACCATCTTTACCAAATTGGACCTCCGGGGAGCTTACAATCTGGTATGGATCAGAGAAGGCGATGAGTGGAAGACGGCCTTCCGTACCCGTTTCGTTCATTACGAATACTTAGTAATGCCGTTCGGTCTGTGCAAAGCTCCGGCCACGTTCCAGCACTTCATAAATTATATCTTCAGGGACTTCCTCGACCTCTTTGTCATCACTTACCTGGATGATATCCTGATTTTTTCACCTTCCCTGGAGCTTCATCGCATGCATGTAGAACGGGTACTGGGTCGCCTTCGTCAACACGGCCTTTATGCTAAACCTGAAAAGTAAGAGTTTGAGCAGTGAAGCATACAGTTCCTTGGACTTATCATTTCTGTCAGAGGCATCAAGATGGATCCTCAAAAGGCCTCTGCCATCTTGGACTGGCCAGCTCCAGCCGATAAAAAAGGAATCCGGTGCTTTGTGGGATTCGCAAACTTTTATAGGAAGTTTATTCGGGGGTTCTCCTCCACCATCTCACCCATCACTCAGTTAACCAAACAGGGTATCCCGTTCCACTGGACTCCTGAGGCACAAACAGCCTTTGAAAAGCTCAAGGAGCTATTCACTTCCGCACCTATTCTTAAGCATCCGGATCCTGCTCTCCCCTACGTTCTGGAAGTCGACGCATCTGAGGTAACAGTTGGGGCGATTCTCTCCCAAAGACAAGGTACTAGAGCGCTGCTGCACCCGGTAGCGTTCTTCTCTCACAAGCTATCATCTGCCGAGAGAAACTATGACGTGGGAGACCGTGAACTTCTGGCTATTGAATCGGCACTAGAGGAATGGCGGTACCTCTTAGAAGGAGCAGCGCATCCAATTCTCATTTATACAGATCACAGGAACCTCAAATATTTGAGGATTGCTAAAAGACTGAAACCATGCCAAGCCAGGTGGGCGCTGTTCTTTGCCTGATTTAATTTCCATATCACTTACAGGCCCGGGTCGAAGAACACCAAGCCTGACTCCCTTTCACGCATGTTCAATGCACCCGAAACCCTGGTATCCCCTGATACCATCCTACCTTCCGGAAGTTTTTTGCTGTCACAGGTCCGACAAGCTTCCCTGGGGTTAAACCCCCTTCCTGGAGCCCCTCTACAGCTCAAAGACGGGTTGCTCTGGCACAATCACAAGATCTTCGTGCCAGAGAGCCTACAAACCTCAGTCCTGGACCTCTGCCATGACCACGGCTCGATGGGCACTTCGGGGTACGCAAGACATCCGAGTTGTTACAGAGCATGTTCTGGTGGCCCCAAGTTGGAAGGGACTGTAAACGTTATGTAGAATCATGCACTACCTGCAGCCGGTGCAAGGGGGGGGGCGTGGGGCCTCCTTAAACCACTGCCTGTTCAGGAGAGGCCTTGGAGTCACATTTCTATGGATTTTATTGTGGAATTACCCTCTTCTGAAAGCTTCTCCACCATCTTCGTGGTGGTGGACAGGTTCTCCAAGATGGCCCACTTTCTGCCCATGAAGGGCACACCTTCTGCTGCAGAGACTGCCAAGATATTCATCAAGGAGATTGTTAGGCTCCACGGGATACTGGCAGATGTGGTATCCGACCGCGGAGTACAATTTACGTCCAAATTCTGAGGTCCCTGTGCAGGTCCTTGAAGATTGGACTGTCCTTGTCCTCTGCCTATCACCCCCACTCGAACGGCCAGACTGAATGTGCCAACCAAACGCTGGAGCAGTATCTTCGTTGCTTTTCTTCCTTCACCCAGGATGACTGGGTTACGCTCCTACCGCTGGCCGAGTTCGCATATAATAACTCTGTCCACTCTGCCACTCTACAGTCACCATTCTTTGCCAATCATGGTTTCCACCCTGCCTTCTTGTCCAACGCCTGCCCGGAGAGTTCAGTGCCAGCTGTGGCTGACTTATTGGATTTCTTCACCTCCAATAATAGACTTTTGCAGGAGAGAATGGCACAAACACAGGCTGCTAACAAGGACACCTTTGACAAAAAGAGAGGTGGCGAGTTAAACTTGGAACAGGGCAGTCAAGTATGGCTATCCACCGTCAACCTAAGACTGGCATGCCCATCCAAGGAGCTTGGTCCAAAATTCTTGGGACCCTTTTCTATCAAAAGGAAGATCAACGAGGTGGCATATAAGCTGGAGTTGCCTGAGTCATTTCGCATTCATCCTGTCTTCCATGTGTCCCTGTTAAAGCCTAAGATCTCTGATCCCTTTCCAGATTGGAAGACAGGCCCACCTGCACCAGTGCTGGTTGACGGGATGGGGGAATTTGAGGTAGAATCCATCCTGGACTACAGGAGGAGAGGTGGCGGCATCCAATATCTGGTCAAGTGGAAGGGCTATGGGCCCGAAGAGAACTCTTGGGAGCCAGAAGAGAATTTACATGCGGAAGAATTTATCAGGGTCTTCTGGAGAAGACACCTGGCCAAGAGAGCCCATTTGGGCATCCGGAGGCTGCCCCTTGGGGGGGGGAATGTTAGGGAACATCCCAGGCCATTGGATTGCCTATGCGCGGGCGCACATAGCGTGTGCGCGTGCTTGTGCATGTTTGGACGCTCCTATGCGCGTGGGCAATGTCGCCAATAGCGGCCATTTAAGCAGACAGCACCAGGAAGCAAGTGTTGTCCGTTCTACAGTGTTTCCCAGTTTCCCGGATACCTCGGAGCCAATGCATATTTTTCTCCCATAAACTATCTGCACCGGAGAAAGACTACGACGTGGGGGATGGAGAACTTCTGGCAATTAAATCAGCGCTTGAAGAATGGCGGTACCTACTTGAAGGGGCCACTCACCCCATCCTGATATACACAGATCACAAGAATGTGGAGTATTTGAGAACTGCCAAGAGACTAAAACCCTGCCAGGCCCGCTGGGCCCTTTTCTTCCTGGTCCCTATCCGGGAAGGCGATGAATGGAACCGCCTTCCGTACTCGTTTTGGGCACTATGAGTACCAGGTCATACCCTTTGGCCTGTGTAACACCCCCGCAACTTTCCAGAACTTCGTGAACGACATGTTCCGGGACTACCTAGACTTGTTTGTCATCATCTACCTAGATGATATTCTGATTTTCTCCTCCTCCTCCGTGAGCGTGTAACCAAGGTCCTGAGCCGCCTCCGGCAGCATGGGCTATATGCCAAAGCCGAGAAATGTGCCTTTGAACAGTCAAGTATTCAGTTCCTCGGTCTAGTCATCTCAGTGACCGGTGTCATGATGGACCCGCAGAAGGTCTCTACTATCCTAGACTGGCCGGCACCCACAAACAGGAAAGGGGTCCAACGTTTTGTGGGCTTTGCAAACTTTTATAGGAAATTCATAAAGGGGTTCTCTGCCATCATCGCCCCAATCACGCAACTCACAAAGAAGAACATCCATTTCCAGCGGTCCACAGAGGCCGAAACGGCCTTTCAGACTCTAAAGGGACTATTCACAACAGCGCACATCTTGAAGCACCCTGACCCAGCTTTGCCTTATGTCCTAGAGGTGGACGCTTCGGAAACTGCTGTAGGGGCAGTTCTCTCCCAGAGACAAGGTTCCAAGGCCTTGCTCCATCCTGTCGCATTTTTCTCCCATAAACTATCTGCACCAGAGAAAAACTACGACATGGGGGATCGAGAACTCCTGGCAATTAAATCAGCGCTTGAAGAATGGCGGTACCTACTTGAAGGGACCACTCACCCCATCCTGATATACACAGATCACAAGAATGTGGAGTATTTGAGAACTGCCAAGAGACTAAAACCCCACCAGGCCCGCTGGGCCCTTTTCTTCTCAAGATTCTTGTTTCACTTGATCTACAGGCCAGGGTCAAAAAACGTCATGCCAGATGCCCTCTCCCGAATGTTCAGTGATCCCGGCAACTGCACCCCTCCGGATACAATTCTTCCTCCTCGGAACTTCCTGCTCTCTCAGGAGGATCTGCTGCCACAGATCAGATGATTCCTTGCCGGCTCAACCGGCCCCTCGGATCCCAGGCTGATGGTCAAAGACGGTCTATGGTAGTACGGTCACCGAATCTTTGTCCCGGTAGAGCAACGTCCCGCTGCCCTAGGATTGTGCCATGATCACAAATTGGCGGGGCACTTTGGGGCTCGCAAAACAGTTGAACTGCTCTTGCGCTCCTTTTGGTGGCCACTAGCCAAGGAAGACTGCAGGAAATACATCAGCAAGTGCACTATATGTGCTCAAAATAAAACTGACAAGGCCAAAGCTTGGGGTCTCTTGAATCAACTCCCGGTACCCGAACGCCCTTGGGCCCGGATAGCAATGGACTTTATTGTGGAATTACCTCAATCTAATGGATACACCACCATCTTCGTGGTCATAGAGCGCATGACCAAAATGGCCCGTTTTTGCCTATGAAGGGCACACCCACTGCCGCAGAAATGCCAGAAATCTTTGTTCTGGAAATTATCCAACTCCATGGAGTGCCACTCAACATTGTGTGGGACCGCGGGATCCAGTTCACCTCCTGGTTCTGGAAGGCCTTATTTTTCTGCACTGGAGATTGAACTGTCCCTTTCCTCTGCCTATCACCCCCAGACCAATGGCCAAACTGAGAGAACAAATCAGGCCCTGGAGCAATATCTTCGTTGTTTCTCCTCGTTCTCTCAGGACGACTGGGCCTCATTACTGCCACTGGCCGAGTTCGCCTTTAACAACACCATCCACTCGGCCACCAAACAGTTTCTGTTCTGAGCGAACTACGGCTTCCACCCAACCTTCCTACCTGGCTTGGCCACTGAAAGCACAGTACCAGTGGTTTTAAATTTCTTTAAAAAGAACAACCAGCTTCTGCAGAATACGTTCCCAAGAACTACGGAACTCAGTAAGGAAGCCTTCGACAAGAAAAGGCGGGGTGAGCTGGAACTTCAACCGGGTAACATGGTCTGGTTGGCCACCAGGAACCTGAAACTGGCTTGTCCATTGAGGAAGTTGGGTCCTAGATTTATTGGTCCCCTCCCGGTGAAAAGAAGAGTTAATAGGGTGACATGCGAACTGGTCCTACCTTTATCTTTACGTGATCACCCAGTCTTCCACGTATCTCTGCTGAAGCCAGTCCCTCCAGACCCCTTCCCGGGACGGAAGAAGAGCCCGCCAGAACCAGTTCTAGTAAATGGAGAGGAGGAGTTCGAGGTCAAGGTCATCCTGGATTGCCAAAAAAGGGTAGCGCAACCCAGTACTTAGTGAAATGGAAGGGGTACGGCCCTGAGGAAAACTCCTGGGAACCAGAGGCAAACATCCATGCCGCGGAGCTTATTCAAGCCTTCAAGAGAAGCCGTCTGGAAGTTGGTAGCCGGCGTGGCATTCGGAGGCTGCCCCTTGGGGGGGCAATGTTAGGAAAAAGAATCTGTGCCTGGAACGGGACCAGTGCGCCTATGTGCGCTTGTGCGCCTGCGCGCGCCAGCAATGGCGCCAAATGGCCCTATTCAAGCTGACAACACCCAGTAGCCAGTGCTCTCTGTTCTACAGCGTGTGAGTGTTCTAGAGTGACTTGTATCTTGATTTCCTGTTCCTGCGACCTAGCCTGTCTCTGACGTTGATTGATCTCTGCCTGCACCGACCCCCAGCTTTCCCAAGACAACTCTTCTGCCTGATCCTTGTATACTTTGCTGCCTGCCTGTTGACGACCCTGCCTGCACCTGACAACCCTTCTGCCTGCTCCTTTTGTACTGCTTTGCCAGCCAGTTACCGACCTCAGCTTGCATCACTACTCTGCTACTGCAGCAGCCTCTACTGGACCCTTCACACCATCACCAGTGAACCCGTCCAACCCTCATGCCCCCGTGTGCTCCCGAACCCTCTGTCTGCTCTACCAGGGGTTCCCGAACCAGGGCCGTAAGAGTGGTTGCTTCCTGCACAAGACAGACTCCACCACCAGGTGCGTGACAGAGGGGCTCCTCAGTGCTGCCAGCTGCTTCCCTAGATTTAGGACCTTGGTTTCCAGGGATAGAGTTTGCATGTTTTCCCTGTGCTTACATGGGGGTTTCCCTGCAATCTCCAAAGATATACTGGTAGGTAAATTGTCTCTAGTACAGGGATCGACAAAGTGTCCTCCAGCACTGCTTGAGGTGTCCGCGGCCGCCTCAGACTTTTTTTATTCTATCTCTCCTCCTAGGCGTAATGTCATTGAGTTTGTGTTTATGTCCAGCTGGGGCACGCTGTGCTGCCCACTAGTCGTTCTCCTGAGTCTCCTGCAGTACAGAGCGCACTGCGGAGTGATCTCACTCTGACTCTGAGGGAGGGAGGGGGCTGGCCACCTCACTGTGTGGCGTGCCAGGCAGGCAGCGCGCTGAGCGCAGGGGGAATTGCGGCGGCGGGACTTGGAAGAAGAACAGGAGGACCGGACGTGGTGACACTGATTAGACTGACTGCTCTGTCTGTGTGTCTGTGTGGTCCGGTCGGTGGATTGATTAGAAGAAATTCTGAGTTCTCTAGCAATAGCACCTCAGCAGTGGAACAGAGGGAGGGACGACTGGTGGTCTGGCCTGCCTGGGACTCACTGGGCTGGGGCCTGCCAGGGGCAGTGGGGCCTATCTGCACTGCAATAATCGATTCATCATCATCAGTACAGGCCAGGCCAGCCAGGCCCTGCTAGAACTGGATGATTCTGAACTCATTAAGGAAAACATGGGCTTCTGGCCTGCTGCATTATTAGTGCAGATTTGCAGAAGCTGCAGGTCTATTTGATGCAGTGCAAAACAAAGCAAATGCTTCCCTGAAAACTTTTCAGCAAAGCATTTGCTTTGCTTGGCACTGCATCAAACAGACCTGCAGCTTCTGCGCTAGTGATGCAGCAGCCCATGTTTTCCTGAATAGTTCATCACTAGTTCAACTAGCAGGGCCATGTTCTGTTTTTGTGTTTTATTCTGAGTATTATGAGTATTATTCTAAATCAGTGGTCTCCAAACAGCGGCCCTTGGGCCGAATGTGGCCCTTTACTTGCCTTTATCCGGCCCTTGGGGAACTTCTCCTCTCACTGATGCAAGACACTATTCCTCCCCCTGACACAACAATGGAATATAATTCCTGTTACTGACATCAAAAACAGGGCACTATTCCTCCCACTGACACCAATAATGTGGCTCTATTCCTCCCATTGACACCAATGATGGGGCACTATTCCTCCCACTGACACCAATGATGGGGCACTATTTTTCCCATTGACACCAATGATGGGGCACTATTCCTCCCACTGATACCAATGATGTGGCATTATTCCTCCCCCTGACACCAACAATGGAATATAATTTCTGTTACTGACACCAAAAACAGGGCACTATTCCTCCCACTGACAACAATAATGGGCACTATTCCTCCCACTGACACCAGTCATGGGGCACTGTTTATCCCACTGACACCAATGAAGGGGCACTGTTCCTCCCACTGACACCAATGATGGGGCACTATTCCTCCCACTGATACCAATGACGGGCACCATTCCTTCTAATGATACCAATGATGGAGCACTATTCCTCCCACTGACACCAATGACGGAGCACTATTCCTTCCACTGATAGCAATGATGGGGCAAAATTTCTCCCATTGACACCAATGATGGGGCACTATTCTTCCCACTGATACCAATGGTGGGCACTATTACTCCCGCTGATAACAATGAAGGAGCACTATTCCTCCCACTTACACCAACAATGGAATATAATTCCTGTTACTGACATCAAAATAGGGCACTATTCCTCCCAATTACACCAATGATGGAGCACTATTGCTCTCACTGACACCAATGATGGGATACTATTCCTCCCATTGACACCAATGATGGGGCACTATTCCTCCCACTGACACCAATGGTGAGGCACTATTCCTCCCACTGATACCAATGATGGGCACCATTCCTTCTAATGATACCAATGATGGAGCACTATTCCTCCCACTGACACCAATGACGGAGCACTATTCCTTCCACTGATAGCAATGATGGGGCAAAATTTCTCCCATTGACACCAATGATGGGGCACTATTCTTCCCACTGATACCAATGGTGGGCACTATTACTCCCGCTGATAACAATGAAGGAGCACTATTCCTCCCACTTACACCAACAATGGAATATAATTCCTGTTACTGACATCAAAATAGGGCACTATTCCTCCCAATTACACCAATGATGGAGCACTATTGCTCTCACTGACACCAATGATGGGATACTATTCCTCCCATTGACACCAATGATGGGGCACTATTCCTCCCACTGACACCAATGATGGGACACTATA
>BLSH010000572.1:21265-38429 GCA_018402905.1 Glandirana rugosa
TATCACGGGGTAGTAACCACAGTTACCCTCCTTATCATAGGGTAGTAACCACAGTCACTCTCGTTATCACGAGGTAGTAACCACATTAACCCTCCTTATCACGGGATAAAACTACAGTCATTGTCCTTAATATAAGGTAACAACCACATTCACCCTCCTTATCACGAGGAAGTAACAATAGTCGCCCTCATTATCACGGGTGGTAACCATAGTCACCCTTCTTATCACGGGGTAGTAACCACAGTTACCCTCTTTAAAACGGGGTAGTAACGATAGTCACCTTCCTTATCACGAGGCAGTAACCACAGTCACCCTCCTTATCCACTATTGCTCTCACTGACACCAATGATGGGATACTATTCCTCCCATTGACACCAATGATGGGGCACTATTCCTCCCACTGACACCAATGATGGGACACTATACCGCCCACTGACACCAATGATGGGACACTATTCCTCCCCCTGACACCAATGATGGAACACTATTCCTCCCACTGACACCAATGATGGGGCACTATTCCTCCCCCTGACACCAATGATGGGCACTATTCTTCCCACTGATACCAATAAAGGAGCACTATTCCTCACACAGATACCAATGATGGGGCACTATTCCTCCCACTGACACCAATTATGGGGCACTATTCCTCCCACTGACACCAATGATGGGGCACTATTCCTCCCACTGACACCAATGATGGACACTATTCCTCCCACTGATACCAATGATAGAGCACTATTCCTTCCACTGACACCAATGATGGGGCACTATTCCTCCCACTGACACGGCACTATTCCTTCCACTGACATCAATGATGGGGTACTGTTCCTTCCACTGACACCAATGATGGGGCACTATTCCTCCCACTGATGCCAAAGATGGGGCACTATTCCTCTCACGGATGCCAATGATGGGGCAATATTCTTCCCACTGATGCCAATGATAGGGCACTATTCCTCCCACCAATGATGGGGCACTACTCCTCCCTGAAAAGCTTTCAAACATTTTATAACCGTATACCACAAGCAGTCTTTGTATAAATGTTATTTTCAATGCATTTGTACTTGTATAACTAGGTCAGTGAGTAGACAGAGTGTTTTTTGAAGGTTTTAATTTGAAATGTACCTTGGTGTCCTTCATTAAGGTCTGTACTTTGGAAAATGCCAGCCACAGCCTTGGTCTGTGCCTATCCCTGCTCTAGTATGTGTATGTATGTTAGAGAGGACCTTAAATTGTAAACTTCTTGAGAGAAGGGGCGGGCGTGAAAGTACAAAATGTAAAGTGTTATGCAAAATTGCCAGTGCTATATAAATACCTGAAATAAATAACTGTTTATATATTTACAGATCAGCCCGAAACAGACATAGTTACGATATAGCTTCATACATATGCCATAAAATCTTATCAGCCTTGAAAACCATGCATGAGCAGATTATCAGCAGAAAATAATCTAAAACGGCTTTTCTTGGCAGCTAGTAAATATCTTGTGTACCTTGATTGATTGGACAGGCTTTACAGCTTGTTCTAGTTGCATAGTATGAAATGGCTAAATGTCTGGGTCTTATTGGAAACCCCATAAGCTGATTGTTCCAGGCAGGCTTCATTTTCTGCTACAGCCTAAACATATTTTGGAACTGTATATGCTTTTTCTCCAAACAGGACATTCTAAACCAAAAAGCCTGGTAAATATATTATCACTTATCACATGTTAAGGCTCCATGCACACTGGACGCTATAGGGCTGTTTCAGCGTCGGGTAGGAGACGCTGCTCACAAAACGTTCTATTTGCAGTGTTTTCTAAGCAGCGTTTAGCGGCGTTTTTCGGCGTCTGCATTTTTTGGCTTTTTTTTTTTACTTCATTGGCTTTCATTGACTGCAAAAAACGCCAGACGCCGATATACCGGCGTTTACCGGCGTTTACCGGCGTCTGGCGTTTTTTGTGGTCAGGAGAACGACTTTTGAACGCCAATTCAGGGCGTTCAGATAAAAGCCCAAAAACGCCACTGCTGATAAAAGGCAATAAACGACCATATGTGCATGGACACATAGGATAAAATAAAGTGGCGTTTTTGGGCTGTTAAACGGTCGTTTTTGAGATACAGTGTGCATGGAGCCTAAGTGTATGAACGGTCCAGGTCAGAATGAGGGCTTCAAAATACAGGCAGAGACACACAAATGAAGTACAGTATCTCACAAAAGTGAGTACACCCCTCACATTTTTGTAAATATTTTATTCTATCTTTTCATGTGACAACACTGAAGAAATGATACTTTGCTACAATGTAAAGTAGTGAGTGTACAGCTTGTATAACAGTGTAAATTTGCTGTCCTCTCAAAATATCTCAACACACAGCCATTAATGTCTAAACCACTGGCAACAAAAGTGAGTGAAAATTTCCAAATTGGGCTGAAAGTGTCAATATTTTGTGTGGCCACCATTATTTTCCAGCACTGTCTTAACCCTTTGGGCATGGAGTTCACCAGAGCTTCACAGGTTGTCACGGGGGTCCTCTTCCACTCCTCCATGACGACATCATGAAGCTGGGGGATGTTAGAGACCTTGTGCTCCTCTACCTTCTATTTCAGGATGCCCCCAGATGCTCAATAGAGTTTAGGTCTGGAGACATGCTTGGCCTGTCCACCACCTTTACCCTCAGCTTCTTTAGCAAGACAGTGGTCATCTTGGAGGTGTGTTTTGGGTCGTTATCATGTTGGAATACTGCCCTGTGGCCCAGTCTCCGAAGGGAGGGGATCATGTCTGCTTCAGTATGTCACAGTACATGTTGACATTCATGGTTCCCTCAATGAACTGTAGCTCCCCAGTGTCGGCAGCACTCATGCAGCCCCAGACCATGACACTCCCATCACCATGCTTGACTGTGGGCAAGACAGACTTGTCTTTGTACTCCTCACCTGGTTGCCTCCACACATGCTTGACACCATCTGAACCAAAGTTTATCTTGGTCTCATCAGACCACAGGACATGCTTCCAATAATTTATGCCCTTAGTCTGCTAGTCTTCAGCAAACTGTTTGCGGACTTTCTTGTGCATCATCTTTAGAAGATGCTTCCTTCTGGGACAACAGCCATGTAGACCAATTTGATGCAGTGTGCGGCGTATGGTCTGAGCACTGACAGGCTGACCCCCCACCCCTTCAACCTCTGCAGCAATGCTGGCAGCACTCATATGTCTATTTCCCAAAGACGACCTCTGGATATGACGCTGAGTAAGTGCACTCAATTTCTATTGTTGACCATGGCGAGGCCTGTTCTGAGTGGAACCTGTCCTGTGAAACCGCTGTATGGTCTTGGCCACCATGCTGCAGCTCAGTTTCATGGTCTTGGCAATATTCTTATAGCCTAGGCCATCTTTATGTAGAGCAACAATTCTTTTTTCAGATCCTCATAGAGTTCTTTGCCATGAGGTGTCATGTTGAACTTCCAGTGACCAGTATGAGAGAGTGAGAACAATAACATCAAATTTAACACACCTGCTCCCCATTCACACCTGAGACCTTGTAACACTAACAAGTCACATGACACCAGGGAGGGAAAATGGTTAATTGGGCCCAATTTGGCATTTTCATTTCGGGTTGTACTCACTTTTGTTGCCAGCGGTTTAGACATTAATGTAAATGATAAAGTGCAGCGCTATATAAATATATAAAAGTAAACCATACATAAATATAAATATAAAGTGAACAAGGTAGACTCAGTTTGCGCCTTGTCGACCTCATGTGATGAGTATGACTATTACAAATAGTGATAAGTCCATTGCTAAAAATAAAAAACACAAAAACGGTGAACTGTTAATGTTGAATCCACAGGGAAGACGAAGTTAGAGTTCATAAACCGTCCTTCACCGTATATAACACCCAATGAAGTGACATGTACTTCCACTAGCCCAGCATGCAATGTGCACCTTCACCGGTAGTATTAAATACTTTAAATACTCTTACCATAAGTAAGAAGTTTAAACGCATGGGAACTGGATATCCAAGGCAATCATATGGACATCAACACCTCCACCGTCCCATCCCAATGTCCGGACACACTTTGAAGCTATACACAGGTAGGTCTCACGGTGTAGACGAAGACATCAACCAACAGAATACCGTCCAATGATAGTGACCCTCGTCCACGTCTTCTTATCCGTCTGTAAACATCTTTAGACATTAATGGCTGTGTGTTGAGTTATTTTGAGGGGACAGCAAATTTACACTGTTATACAAGCTGTACACTCACTACTTTACATTGTAGCAAAGTGTCATTTCTTCAGTGTTGTCACATCAAAAGATACAATAAAATATTTACAAAAATGTGAGGGTATGTACTCACTTTTGTGAGATATGGTACATTCAGGGCAGACCTACCATATGTATACATTATGCAGCTGCACAAGGGTACTCTGAGACTATCTATCTATCTTAAATAAGTGTTTGTGGTAAGACAGTAGTTGAATGGGGAACCCAAAAATTGTTCTCACCCTTAGGCCTCATGCACAAAGGACATTAAAAAAGTTCTAAAAATGTCAGTAGCTTTATAGTGAGTTTTTCAGCATCTTTTATCGTTATTCAGGGCTGGTGAAGGATTTTTGACACCCTAGGCGGAACCTCATTTTGCCGCCCCTTTGGCTCCGCCCCATGACTCCACCCCTTTACCCTGTCCATGTATACGATGGAGGTGGAGATTTTTGCAGCACCTCTCTACCCATTTCTTTAGCCGTGGTCCTGCACCTGTGCCCCCTGGACCCGCCTCATTTTCTCGCCCTGGTGTGCTGCCAGCTGTGGCTCTCCAGTGACATGAGTGATCAATGCAGACCGGTGACAGATCAACAGCGGCTGGGCGCCCTGGGTGGCAGTGGCACCCTAGGCGGCCGCCTACTCTGCCTAGTGGTAGAGCCGGCCCTGTCGTTATTGCACTAGCGTTTTTGAGCTGGTGAGCTGTGTTTTTGTGTGTTTTTTTCGCCTTTTTTTCGCATTTTTACAGCTGAAAAACTCTTCTCATAACCCACTAGTCTTGGGGTTTTTTTTACAGCTCAAAAACACCCCTGCCCAAAACAGTTGATAACAGCCTATGTGTGCATGGTGTGACGTTATGCGAGGCACCATAATGGAAGGGAGATACTTGTCGCCTCGCATTCGATCATTTTGAGTCCGACCCGGGTTTTGCCAGCCACCGTGGCAGAGCTGGTTATGGCCCGCACGTACTGGTCCACTCAAACCCCTCTCCATCTGCATTTATTGACCAGGAAGAGAACAGAGGACAGCTCAACCCCGGATCTCAGAGGGAGAAAGCCATGTGAGCTCTGTCTGCTAATTTGGACTAAAAAAACAAGATTTTCACTGAGCTTATGTTTTGTGGGTGTTAGTTTAGCGCCAGATGACGAGGTTTTGTTTTCTGTTCTTTTATGTGTTTTTGAGCTTGCAAACCAATATCAATAAACCTGGCAAGCCGCCAGACTTTAAAGAAACTGACCTACATGCTGAGTCTTTCCCTCTGAAGAGTGATCCCCACAAGCTAATCATTACAATGGACACATAGGATAACATGATGGGGATTTTATTGATGGTACAAAAAAATCTCTGAAGCCAAAAACAGCAGCTGTAAACGTCCAAAAACGTTCTGTGTGCATGAGGCCCTAGGCTTCAGACGGCCAGTTTATGCTTGGTTTGGAAGCCTCCCTTAACCCACACATTTCCTTGATAATGCAAGCAATTCTCAAAGCCAATCTTATTCATAGCGGTGAACTGCCAGTTTTGAGAAATGGAATCAGTACTACAACAATAATCCCCTTAAAATATGAGTGTTCGCATTGTGCCTGGTGTTGTGAAATGCTGATATTGCTGGGAAGAGAGGTGCATGCTGCCCAGAATCCCTGGCTAGCTTAGCACATGAAAGGAATAGCTTGGTGCTCTGGTAGCGGGAATGGAGAGGCATTGTGCTTTGTTACTGTCTTATACAAAATGAGCACTGTCCTCTGTATTTCCACAAAACAGGAATCACAGAGCTATTTCGTAATACGACTTCACTAAGATAAACAAGGTGAAACTTAGGGGATCTGCAGTGTGTCAAGGACCACTAGAAGACATCCTGGAACAGTATAGTGTATCTGCTGGAACAATCAGTGAGAAATGATAGGATTAAGGGGCAATATTTCTTGTCAAACTATGTAAGTGATCCCCTTTTGTAGTGGCTTAGGCCCTGAACATAAAAATAGATGAAAGTGCCTGCCAATCTCCACTGTGTGAGATGATAGATGAAAGTGGGTGTCAGGCTCTGCTGTAAGATGCCATGATACAGGATCATTTCATGGAAGGTTCTTGGCTGGTGAGAGCATCTTCATGGATGAGTCAGGTTCAGCTACAGGCAATAACTGATATCTTGAATTCTTTCTGAAAAGGATGTACCTCTCATAATCTTAGACTGTACTTACACACAATCTAGCAGACTACCCCATCTACACTAAACAATGCACAAATGACCTGCTGTTACATATAGTTACATAGTCTGGTTGAAAAAAGACACAAGTCCATCTAGTTCAACCAATAAAAAAATAAAAATCCTAAAAAAAAAAATCATACAATCAGAGGCATATCTAGTGAAAATGGCGCCTATGTTAAGCACTGAAACTGCCCCCCTGTTAAAACATTTGAAACCCATCTTTCAGATAACAGTGTATAGATTGCACAGAGCTCTCTCTAGAAATATATATATATATATGGGATAGTTGGAAGTATAATATGGAGTAGTGTTAAAGATCACACAGAACTCTATGGGAGATGATAGAACATACAATGTATGGGATGACACAGAAATATATATATATAGGGGGATAGTGGGAAGTATAACCTATAGATCTCTGTGGATGATAGAAGGTATTATAGACAGTCCTGTCACATATAGAATGTATAGATCGTGGGTGGTGAGGTGGTGGTAAGGAGTACTGTACGGGTGTATGCAGTAATCTATAGAGGACATGAGAAAGTCTATACGGAGTGATGTGTAGGGTGATATATGGGGGGGGATCCCCATTGATGAAGTCCCGTGACACGTGACGTAACGCGTAGGGCAAGGCCGGATTAACATAGGGGCTATTGGAGCTGTAGCTCCAGGCCCCTACTTTAAGATAGGCCCAGCCCGGTGAATCACTGATGCTGTGCTGCCCTCCTCTGTGTGTGTACACATGATTGGTATGTAAATCATGGGCCCACCAAAATCCTCAGCACCAGGCCCATGGTGCTCTTAATCCGGCTTTGGCGTAGGGCGACAGGAGAGGCATACGAATCACACAGCACAACAGTTACGAGCGGTCGGCTCGTGGAGATAGGAGCATTACCTGTTTTTAAAACGTGAGTGTATGAAATATGGATTGTTTTAATAAAACTGTTTAACGGTATTGCACCAAGAGAGCTCTGTTTCTTTTTACATTCTCATTGAGAAATCGAGGGACTGGCATTGGAAATTATGTGTAAGGAATCCAATCCACCACTATAGAGAAGGGAGTGACAACATTGAGGACCCCTAGAGGTGGATCCCGGACATAACCTCACAAAGAAACCTTTATGTGCTACAGTTCTAGCACACCTAAGGTGGGAGGCTAGAACACATAAGGGTGTTAGACAAAGATTTCAGTGAAGGGATTTGTCACAAGCAAGAAAGTCACAAATTTGATCTGCATGCACCTGCTGTTGGACTATACATCAGTCAGAGTGCTTGCATTGGTCTATGAAAACACTTATTTGTCGTAACGCTGCCCTTTACTGTGCTGAGGGTCCTGCTTTGAAATCTAAGATTTAGGACAATCATCCATTTACAATTTTGTCTGTTGTGGCTGCTGGGACTTTGGACTGTATGCATACAGACGAACAGTTTTCTTCATTTATTATTTTTTGCTTTGTCTGTTTATATCGATCATTGGAATATGTCAGTGTTGTGTGTCTAGCTTTGGGACACAGTGAACCATATATAACTATTTGTATATACCAATTGGGTAAGCACCACATGCAAATGTTTAATAGGATTATTAAGAGAATAGATTTCACCTTTACTATACAGATAGGAGAGTTTAGTTCCGCTTTAAGGTCTCAAAGGGGGCTGCTGTTATAAGTGAAGAGCACTACATTGAGGCCTACATTGATAGAATCTCCAGACAAGATATATGTGCTGCACTTTAAACTAAAAAAAAAGCGCAGCTTCCTTTGAAAAAGTCAACTGACGAAATGCGTTAGAGAGTGACGTCAGATGCACATCCGCAACTGGAAGTCCTTGATCTGCCATCTTGAATACTGGCATTTATGTGAGCAGTTTTTGATTTTGAATAAATGTGATCTGTTTGAATTTTTTTGCACTATGGTCTTTGCTTTTTTAATTTTATGCACAATCTGTGGGGAACCACCCCAATTTTAAAGAACACAATATGTTTATATAAAAATATCCTACACCATAGATGTTTTGTTTTTTGTTTTGTTGACATTTTGGTGAGCTAAAAACATTTGTTAATCTGTGGAAGATCATTCGATTAGAAGGAGGGCTGGGAAGGGGGAGATTCAAAGTTTGTTTGTCCCGACGATGAAAAGGCAATTATTTTTGGGAAGCACACATCTGTATGCGGGATAGGATACACAAATGAGATGTATGGTGATATACGTTGGGTGTATGGGTGCATGGTGATGAGATTCACGTTTTTGGATGTGGTTTATGTAAGCGTAATTATGATTTAATATATCAAGTGTACTGTGTGGAATACTACACTACATAGTTTTCCTTCTGTTACATAGACAAAGAAAAAGAAAAAAAATGACTTTTTTGGTACTAGGGAAGACACAAATATGTAAAATCTTAATTCCATTTATTACATGATTAAAACATACAAAGATTAAAATCAAAACGGGAAATAAATCCCAAGTATATGGTCACATCTCTCATAACTGTATATACATACATATGTCATTCTGTTGGTTACACATGAGTCCTTTGTCTCAAAAAATCCAAGAGGTCAATGCGTTTCACATACACTGCTTCTGGGGGACCTTTTTCTTGGAAACAAGAGAGAGAACATTATATATAACGCACATATAGTACAAACATTCTTTTTATACAGTCAGGTGAGGATAGCAGTTAACAGGCGCCAATGGCTGTATGGGCTGGATCAATATATTAAACAAATACAACCTAACTTGCAGGGGGCCATAGGGGGATTGGCTGGGTGTAGCCAGCTAGCTTAACAAAAAGAAAAAAAGGAGCACTAAATGAGCTAATACATAACCATAAGAACATAAGTATCATACTCATTGAAAAAACTTCACTTTTAAAAGATAGTTGTCCACAATTAAAGATACATACATAAGTTTACATCCAAAGGAAATAGTCAGCGATAAATAATATCCAAAAGAAACCAAAAAGGAATTGCATCTACAGTACCAATGAAAGTAAAAGAAACGAACACCGACACATAATAAATTGGGATAAATATAATGGGATAGAATAAGTATATTAAAACCATATACCTGATATGCCTGATGCCAAAAGATGACATCTTATATTCAAAGTATGATGTGACCTCATGGTCTTATTGTATGTTTTAATCATGTAATAAATGGAATTAAAAGGTTACATATTTCTGACTTCCCTGATACCAGTAAAGTCATTGTTTTGTTTGTTTGTTTACGAGATTATGATGTAGTCCTCATAAATTCTTTCTGTTACATCCTTCAGAGATTGAGCATGGAAAGTGGAGAAGCAAAGATCAGGGGGAGGAATATAGGTCATCTTGTCTATTGAGCCTTGTATGACCCATTTATGTGTCTAGGATCATGGAAATCTGGTCTGACAGATTTGTATGAGAAGGAGAAAGATAGTAGTACCAGGGATATGCAATTAGCGGACCTCCAGCAGTTGCAAAACTACAAGTCCCATCATGCCTCTGCCCCTGGGTGTCATGTTTGTGGCTGTCAGAGTCTTGCTATGCCTCATGGGACTTGTAGTTCTGCAAAAGCTGGAGGTCCGCTAATTGCATACCCCTGGTACACTGAAGCATTCTAGGTTTTAATTATAAAAGGACATTTTCACGGACATTCAAGCTCTGGAATTTTTTATACACAGAAAACTAGAATTCAAATATGTGAAAATTTACATTGAGCGACTAGAAATGTAAGCAACTAAAGGTTTTTGAGACCAATGGTGATGCAAAGAATACTGAGATAGTTTTGTATTTTTTGTTTGGATTCGCTTGACATTTTTGTTTTGTCATTCAGACTTACTATGTAACAATGGGCTGAGTTTGGCTCTAACTGTATATAAACAACAATAAACTGAAGTGGCTTCTAATGCACACAATTTGGTCATAAAGTAACATATTCTACTGCTAATCCTAGAATTTGACAAGGCCTGGGACTCTTATCATTTGTCACAAGTTCTTTTGTGGTTTCTTGAACATGCCATCTTCTGCTACTTGTATATTTGACAAGAATAAAAGTAATATTACTGGAGAAACTGGCATCACGTGTTTTCCTGCACTCTGCTTCCTGAGGTTATCCTGAGCAGCAGACAATGTAGATGATTAAAAGGCAATCACACTTTAAAAGCATAGTGCAAATTGATTTCCTTTCCCATCATGATGCTAGGTCACCACCGAGCTACTGGTTTGACCTTTCTTATAAAGTAGCAGATCATTATCACAGTGACAATCCACTTGTGAAGAACATTTAGGTTTGGTTCAAGAACCAATGTAGCATATATAATTACTGCACAAGCCACTTTTTAGTTTAATTGCATTACAAATTTGTGGCAAACTATGATTTTTTTATATTTAAAAAAAGTTAATTAGCTCTCGCTTGCAATCTTGACAACAATACTCTATACTCCCTAAAATCCCTCCTGTTCATGTAGTTGTTTTACTACCTTTTCTAAGAGTATGAGATCAAATTCTTGGCATGCAATAAGCTTTTTATCTCTGGTGACATCATTTCCATAGGTGCACCATGTGTGGGAAGTGAGAGGTTGCATCAGAATGATATTGTCCTGGCAGAAAAGTTGGAGAGCTCTTTCATCATTACACTTCTAACTCTTTTGCTTGTGGAGGCAGGTGGAGGCACATGGTGAGCCCAAGGAGGTCCCGTCATTAAGTAAGGATTGCTTTGGCTTCTGCAGTTGGAGCCTGCGGGAGCAAAGGATTGGGTAAATAAAAGTGCTTTTTGCAACCCCCTAGACATAAATGAGCATTTAACCCTTGCAGTGTGGGACAGCCCCACCACCTTGTCACAGCACCTGGGGCCAGGTGACAGATACGCACCGCTGGGGTGCGAATTGCACCGCAAAGGTTGCCAAGCGCACCGCTAAGGTTGTGGACCTATAGCTGACTGCTGCTAAGAGCCAGTAGGTATTCACCAGAGCCTCTGGGGGTGAGGATGGACTTGGCTGCAACTGGATCCAGGTTGTGGCTCCCAGGGTCGGCTGGCTACAGGTGGAAGAGAGGAAGCAGCAGCGCAGGAACAGCAAGGATAGTCAGTGGCCTTAGCAAAAGTCAGGGCCACAAGCAGACCAGGACAGACAGAAGAGCACGCCAAGGTTGGGGTATCCAGCAGACAGGAGAAACAGAGAACAAGCCGAAGGTTGGGGGATCAAGCAGGTAGGGATAGTCAGAACAAGCCAAAAGTTGGTA
This sequence comes from Glandirana rugosa, assembly GCA_018402905.1. NCBI lineage: Eukaryota > Metazoa > Chordata > Amphibia > Anura > Ranidae > Glandirana > Glandirana rugosa. Next base: position 32,931 of record BLSH010000572.1, read on the forward strand.
AACGGAAAGACTCAGAGCATACGACAGGAACAACCACACACAAAGCCAAACACACACAACATTGATCGGCAAGGAGGCTTTGCAGCACATGGTCTTAAATAGAGTTTCCTTAATTGAAGGCTGGGGTGGAGTTCACTGAGAGGAGATTACTTAGCCCACAGGTGGTGATGAGAACAGCCTCTAGGCTGACACAACCAAGAGTTAAGCAAACAGACAGGGCATGAATGTACTATAGGTTCATGACACACATAGTTACATATTAGGTAAGGTTGAATAAAGACACCAGTCCAGTCCAACCACTGTTCCACAGCTTTATGCACACTATACCTTCCATAGTTCATAGTCTATAGCCCCTACTCCATCTGGGAAGCAAGCAAGAGAGGGTGTTCCTACATACAGTGGGAGAATGTAGGAAGATAGACTGCACTCCAGACTTCAAAGATAATGGGCTTTATTGTATAAAATCCACAAAAGACATCACAACCCCATGATACACAGAGAGAGAGAGCAGCATGGTTAATGTGTTTAACATTTTCATCCATTGAATACACATATGTTTTTATGTGTGGTCAATGAATGTCTGTTTGGCATATCAATCAAGCACCAGTTACATTCAATATCTCTTGTACTTAAGGGTTAACTCTACAGGTGCATCTTGGGTTATGCTTAAGCATTTTTTTTGTGAAACGCATTAACCATGCTGCTCTCTCTGTGTATTGTCGAGTTGTGATGTCTTTTGATCTCTTTTATACAATAAATATATGATGGATGCTATATATGGAAGTCCAGAGTGTGGACTATCTTCCTACATTCTTCTACTATGCCCAAGCAATGGACTGGACCAGCACCTTGCCATTTAGAGAGGGGATTGTTTCACCTGGAGCAGGGCTGCGCTCTCATCATTGTCTTCCTACATACAGTGGGACCATGGAGAACAAATGTAGCCACCCTCTAACAGAAAGTCAGATCACAGCATGGAAGTTAGAGATTTGGAGGAGAACCAGAACAACAGAAGGTCCTTTTTGAGTTAAGAATACATACCCGAATACATTTTTTTAAAGCCTGACTTTAGTGTCACTTTGCATTTATTTAATTTGCTATCTTCAGATTTCTTCACAAACTGATGAACCTAACTTTCCATATATAAATTGTGACTTTTTTCCCCCTTTTGAATGTGTGCATGAAGATACCTCTGATCTGTGGCAAAATGTTTAAATTAAAAATTCCATTTGTATCGTCTGGCACACAAGCAGGTGGCTATTCAGATTAATTGGCAGATGTTTGCCAATTTACAGGTTCAACCACAATTTGATTCTTAGCTAATTGTTAGTGATGAGCAAATCAGGAGACTAACCAATTTAGGCGTTTTTGATTCATCTGAATATCTACATGCAGGTCTGTCCTTTTTGTGGAAATTTATGCCATTAGGAATCCACAAATCATTATTCAGCCATTGTATCAATGTCTGCAGATTGGAAAATAGTGTGATATACAGTTTTTAGGCAAAATATTTTTTTAAAATTAGAATTGCAAATGTATTGCACAAAAGCAGACACTACACGGACATACTCAAATCATCATGTTCAGAATAGGATGGTGTATAATATCTCTTTCTGGCAGTTCACAGCTGTGCTAACAAATTACAAGTCCACTCCTCAATACAGGCTAGGAGCTGAGGGTAAGAAAATAATCAATGATTTAATTAAGGTCGCTGGTTAATAATCAGTACTCATTAGGAGAAATAAAACACAATAGCTCCAACTGTGGACATGGGATGAAAGAGAGAAAAACTACTGAGTCCTAAAAATAGGGTAGAATGAATGTTGGCACTAATTAGGCAGGATACGCTAATCATCGCACTTACATGTAAAAGCAGTTTAATGTGATTATGCTGCAGAAACACTCCAATAGAGTTAATGGTAATGATGGCATATGAGAATACTAGATACTGCAGACATCATTTTTGACAGGTCATGTGAATGGCTTCTTCTTCTATCCCAGAGTGTTCTGTGCAGCAATATGCAGAGAACACTCCTAAGGACATGTGATCTGCATTTCAGGAATGAAACATACACTATATTGTCAAAAGTATTGGGATGCCTGCCTTTACACGCACATGAACTTTAATGGCATTCCAATCTTAGTCCGTAGGGTTCAATATTGAGTTGGTCCCCCTTTGCAGTTATAACAGCTTCAACTCTTCTGGGAAGGCTGTCTACATTGTCCACAATGTTTGACCATTCTTCCAGAAACACATTTATGTGGATAAGGGATTGATGTTGGACAAGAAGGCCTGGCTCGCATTCTCCGTTTCTAATTCATCCCAAAGGTGTTTTGTTGGGTTGAGGTCAGGACTGCGCAGGCCAGTGAAGTTACTCCACCCCAAACTCGCTCATCCATGTCTTTATGGACCTTGGTTTGTGCCAGCGCTGTGTCTTGGCCTAGGCCAACAAGGCCCAAGCCTAGGGTGGCACTTTGCGAGGGGAGCCCCCCTCTCCCACCCCCTTGCACAAAAACAGTCTCCGGCAGACAAAGGCTTGCTGTAACGCCAGTGTTATTAAGGGGCGGACTGGGCAGGCACTGGCACCAGTTATGGAGCATACTTGGCCAGGGGGGTAGGGACTGGCACCCCCATAAAGTGGCTGATGACTGGCCAGACTGACCGCAAATGGCTGAGACGAAGCCTAATGCTCCACCTACCATTCTCTGCAGCATCCTTACATCACAAATTCCTCCCGACCCGGGCTCTGTATGAATAGGAGAGAGGAGGACAAGGGGAACCCCGAGGCCAGCCGGGCACGGTTAAAATGCAATTGGAGACCCTTATCGGGGCAATATCTAATAGGACAGTATTTTTATTTTATTTTTTACTTTATGGGGCACCCCCATAAAGTGGCTGATGACTGGCCAGACTGGCTGCACTTAATGCAACTGGCTGAGACGAAGCCTAATGCTCCACCTACCATTTTCTGCAGCATACTTACATCGCAAATTCCTCCCGGCCCGGGTTCTGTATGTATAGGAGAGAGGAGGACAAAGGGAACCCCCAGGCCAGCCGGGCACGGTTAAAATGCAATTGGAGACCCTTATTGGGGCAATATCTAATAGGAAAATATAGTTCTTCCCTATTAGATTTGATACATCAGAAAAGTTGGGGAGCATTGTTATTGTCAGGTCAAATTCTTCTGACTTTAATATGAAACATTTGTCCATATTATTGGCAGCAGAGTCATAACAGTCCTGCAATTTCTTACTGAAAATATTCAATGTTTGGAACAGTGGCGGCTGGTGGGGTTTTTTTGGAGGGGGGGCAAACCCGCTTCCTGATTGGCCGGGAGGATCAGTGTTACAACAGCACATATTCATATACACCTGGGTATGTAACAGAAACCACATATGTGTTAGTAACCGGGGCAGTTATTTATTTATTATTTAAGTCTTACCACCTATATTTTTTCTGACTTAAAGACATCCAGTACATTTTCAGAAATGTAAATGCACATAAACTGAGAGTTCTTCTATTTAGCACAAGTTACTATTACTTTTGTAAGTCATCAAATCAATCAAATATAAAATGCTCAATTAGAGACCTGAGCAACCAGCCGGCATGGCTTTCCTTGGCTGTTCGTAACAGTAAACCGGAAGTGATGACATGACATCACTTCCAGTTTACTAGGGAACCATCGGTGTCAGTTTTTAAAAGTTGAGAGCATTCAAAAACACAGATCTTGGCGTTGTGAATACTTTTAAGTGCGAGAAGGGATTTGGGGTCTTATAGACCTCAGATCTCTCCATAAGGAGTACCTGTCACGTCCCTATTGCTGTCACAAGGAGGTCGACCTCCTTGTGACAGCAATAAAAGCGATCGTCCCACACAGGTAAGGGATCACTGCGAATGTCAGATCATGGGCAGTAATTCTAGCACCATACCTCCTATGTATATCTAAAGTGGTAACCTGTAAAGCTTTGGCTATGGATAGTAAAATTTATGCTGCTTGTTGCCTTTGCATGGACGTGCATAATTTTAAAGTGGCTGGGGTGGGAAAATTTAGATGGGGTGGCATTTTTAGTCTTGCCTAGGGTAGCACAAAACCAAAGGGGGAAATTACTAAAACTGGGGAGTGCAAAATCTGCTGCAGCTCTGCATAGAACCCAATTAGCTTCCAGATTTTATTGTTAAAGCTTAGTTGAACAAGCTAAAGTTAGAAGCTAATTGGCTACCATGCAGAGTTGCACCAGATTCTGGGTGCTCCCATTTTAGTAAATCTCCCCCTATGTAACATGGGGGCCTACGTAATACATCCAATTAATCTGTATCCAATCAGACAGGCCTTTTTACTACATAGTTGATGGTAGAGCTAAAGGAGATTGTGCAATCAGAATTTGTAGTGTGTGTTGAGCTTTAGGGCTCATACTCATGGATTATTTAACCACTTGTCAACCGCCGACCAGCGTCTGATGGCGACAAGGTGGCTCGTTATCACAAACTGCCGTCATATGACGTAGGCTGCGATAACTAGTACTGTGAGCGCTCACACGCTCACTGTGTCTGGGGGGGTGGGCCAGGCAGCAGGTAGGACGGACTCAATCGCCGCCGGCTACCCGAGATGGCCCCCCCGCAGTGACAGAACGGAGGTCTGTGTATGTAAACACGGATCTCCGTTCTCATAGAGGGGGAAGGGCTGTGATCACAGGCTTCCTGTATATGGAAGCTGTGATCACTCCCCTACCCCGTCCAGCCCAGCCCACATACAGTTAGAACACACTGAGGGAACACAGTTAACCCTTAGAGCGCCCCTCAGGTTAACCACTTCACTGCCAATGGCATTTACACAGTAATCAGTGCATTTTTATAGCACTGATCGCTGTATAAATGGCAATGGTACCAAAAAAGGGTCAAAATGGTCCGACATGTCCGCCGCAATATCGCAGTACCGCTAAAAATCACAGATCACCGCCATTACTAGTAAATAAATAAAAAATAAAAATAAAAACCCCAGAAATGAATTCTCATTATCCGTAAATGCGGCAACTTTTGCGCAAAGCAATCAATAAATGCAGATTGCGATTTTTTTTTACCAAAAATATGAGGAAGAATATAAATCAGCCAAAACCGATGAAAAAAATGTTTTTTTATATATTTTTTTTTTGGATTTGCATTTTAGCAAAAAGTAAGAAATTTGATTGATTTTTTTTCAAAATTGTTGCTCTTTTTTTATTTATAGCGGCAATCAGAAATGGCGCAGAGGTGATCAAATACCACCAAAATAAAGCTCTATTTGTGGGGAAAAAAGGATGCAAATTTAGTTTGGGTACAACGTCGCACGACCGCACAATTGTCAGTTAAAGCGACGCAGTGCCGAATCGCCAAAAGTGCTCTGGTCAGGAAGGGGGTAAAACTTACCAGGGCTGAAGTGGTTAAAGTGGTTGTCAACCTGTGACAACCACTTTAACCTACAGGTAAGCCTATAATAAGGCTTACCTGTAGGTACCCTGCAT
>BLSH010000572.1:38439-56602 GCA_018402905.1 Glandirana rugosa
CCATTACACATGAGATGACGTTGCGTGGTACTTGCTCACTCACGTAACTCCGTGGTTATTAAAAATGGGTCCGCTATGTGGAGGTCGTGTGTACGACGTCGGAGGGTGTTGCGTGTAATTGGTTGATAACACGTAACACCACACGACACAACCTTTTTTTACAACGTACAGACAAAAAAATAGGTATACTACCATCGGGTAAATAAAAGTGTCCTATGGATTACATTACGTACAATTGTATTACGTTGTATAATTTTTTTGAGGAGGATTTCACTCAGTATCTTAGTGTCCATAACTGTTCGAAATTGTTCACGAAACGAAATTGGTGAAGTCGGGGCCTTCCTAAAGTGTGAAGTGGTTAAAGCAAAGCACTTGTTAAAGCTTGTCAATACCTGTGATTCTATGACTCACTTTAGGAGGAGTTTTTTTAATATGTTGCATTATGTTAACATGCATTACATTAGGTATCCTGTGAAAATAAATGGGCTACCATCATATGGATAAAAAAACAGACATGCAACATTTTTTTCCAACACAGCACACCACAATGCACAATAGTTGGTTAATGTGCGTTGTGGGAGGCTGCAGCATGTGTGCTGGAGGTGTATCGCCTGGGTAAAAATTATTGGTGCCTCAATGCACTCACTCGTTCATGGTGCGTTGCAGTAGAGTACACATTACCACAACAAACCATAACAGTCTCAATAGGCCCATAAGGTTTTCTAAATGGCAGAGGGAAGCCTAGGCCAGCCAACGCAAAGGTCTGGCCAATATAATAACGCTGAAGAAATTACTTTTAGGGTGTTTTATGGACATTTATTCAGTGTGGACTTACATTATCAGTGGCAATGCAGCTAAAAAATGTTGCAGTGCATGTTTTCATCAACACAAATCCTTTAGACCAGAGTTTCTCAACCAGGGTGAACCCTAGGGTTCCTCCAAAGGTTTCTCGGGGTTCCTTGATCAATGGTCAATTTCTACCTCTCAGATAAATTCCCAATGATACCATTGATCTTTTTAGATATTTGTAAAGGGGTAATTCTTCCCAATAACCACAAGTGTAGGCAGCATTCTTCCCATTGACCATCACACTAATGTATCATGAGTTGTAGATTTTTCATTTTTAGCAGGAGTTCCCCGAGACCGGAGAATTATTTCAAGGGTTCCTCATTGTTGAAAAGGTTGAGAAAGGCTGCTTTAGACTATCCCATTCTTGCAGCTAAGAAGCCACTGTCAAGCATTCAGTTTTTTTTTTTCAGAACGGCAATTTACGATGGTACTATAAAACTGCAACCATGAGCCACATGTTTGGCTCACAGTTGCACTGTAGCCCCATTGGCCATGCGTGCCAGGCAGTGCTGCCTGTGAATTTAATATGTGAACAGCCTTCTCAGGCTGTATTGTGGACTCAACCACGCATGTGAAAGAGGCCTAAAGCCTCATACACACAATGAATGATCGTACGACCAAACGGCCCAAATCGTATGTTGGCAGTTGTAGCTCGCATACTGACATGCACTAAGCGATCGTACGACCAAGCCGAACGTAGTGACGTGTTACGAGTGTATAAAGAGGAAGTTTAGGTGCATGTAATTTGTGAATTTGGAACAAACGGACACTTCTGGGCGTTCCTGACTTCTGAGCATGCGTGTTTTGCACAGTACAACTTGTTGGACCAACTTCTCTGTACACACGGTACAACGGTTGTACGACTGCTTGTTGGTACAACAAAAGTTTTCTAGTCTGCTCATCCAACTTCTGTTGTACGACTGTCTTATGTCGGCTGTTCTAATCGCACGTACTAACGTTCGGATGATCGTACAACAAGCAGTCGTACGACCGTTTTTATACGATCGTCGCATCACGTGTACGAGGCTTTAGAGCAGGGATAAGCAATCAGCGGACCTCCAGATGTTGCAAAACTACAAGTCCCATCATGCCTTTGTCTTAGGGTTGCCACATCATCCCTTTAATCCAGGACACATATGAATTACACAGGTTCTGAGGCTAATTTAATGCAGCTAAGGCACCAAGTGAGTTTAATTACCACCTTAATCGGCCACAGAACCTGTGCAATCGATATATGTCCTGGATTAAAGGGATGATGTGGCAACCCTACTTTGTCTCTGGGTGTCATGCTTGTGGCTGTCAGAGTCTTGCTATGCCTCATGGGACTTGTAGTTCTGCAACAGCTGGAGGTCCGCTAATTGCATATCCCTGCTTTAGCATATCAGGGTGACTCTGTAGACTGCAAAGGAGTTATGGAATGCGGGACATTTATATTTTTCAATATTATCCTCTTTTAATAACTTATGTAAATATTTTTGCCATCTATTGTATTTTTATTTATTTATTTATATTTTTTCAGACTTGTTAATCTGCAGTTTTGTTTTTGCAAATTGCAAGTTAGTATAATTGCTTTGGCAGCTTTTTGCAGAAAACAGCACGTGTGTTTGTTGTTAGAGGAGCAATTACATGGAATTCGCCTCTCACAAGTCTTAATATCGTTATCTCTGCTTGTGGCTTGTGAATTTTACTCCAAGGAAAATGTTACTTCCTAATTGAGATCAGTTGACTAAAATATTTCTTTTGGCTTCTCAGATTTTGATTTATTTTGCTGTTGTCTACCCTTTAGGAAAGTAGATGAAATAGGCGAGGCGGGGGTAAGTTGTAGTTCCCCAGCTGTTGAACAACTATAACTCTCAGAATATAATCCAATGTAAAGTATCCTAATAAAAGCCCACAGGTTTGTTCCTGCCACCTCAAATGATGTTACACTTATTTCAATTAAAAGTAATCTTTAAAAAATAGAAACCCACCCCCTGTTTTTGGTGTCTTTAAAAGCAGGACTAAAGTGGGAAAATTAAAAATTGTAGGCAGCCAAGTTCTTTATTACAGAAGAGATGCTCATGTTTGCAATCTTCTTTAGAATTCCCAGCAAACCTTGGTGCTGGAACGAATAAACTCCTACAGGTGGGTGCAGGATTTAAATCCGCCGCCAGCCAATCAAGACAGTCAAACACCCGATTCCTGAATGAACCCCAGGAGTAGATATTGAAGATGACGAGGGAACTTGCAAACATTGCATTGATGGTGTGAAGGTGAATATTTGCAGACTTTATTTCCACTTTAATGTTGCTCAGATCTTTGCTGCTGCCCCTACACAGTCACCAACAATCAATAGACAATACCTATTATTAGGCTTAATTCACAAAGCTTTACTCAAGGTTAAGGGTTTTTATTTGAGCTATGTGACTGATTTTTTTAAACTTGGTTGACTCTGAAAACTGTCACTTTTTAAAATATACGTATTTTTATCCTGGAGTGCTAGCTTTGTGAATTTAACCTATTGCTGACACCTGCACAGGGAGTGGCATGGCCCGTGTGTTTAGTCCTGGTGATTGACCACTCTAGGTCCAAGCACTGCATTGCCCGGCAGGTATGTGACACATCATATGCTTTCCCATAACTGTAAGTGCCATGGTTCCAATTCTGAGATGAGGGAATTTGGAGAGGCATTGGGGTAGCTGGAGACGTGTGAAGAAGCCAGCAATGGAATAAGTCATGTGATGTGTCATCAACTGCCACTTTGGTAGTTTGTCTGCCATCTTTGTTCCACCCATGACCCATCAGTAGGTAAACACTATGCAAAGAGGTCAGGCAGATGGGAGAAAGACCATTAAATACAAATAGGTGAATTCAGGTTCAGTAACCTTTGGTAAGAATCCTATTGGATTTTGCAATTCAAAAGACACAAACTGAAACCTAAAAAAAGTTTAATGGAATCTTGTGTTGGCAAAAAGGAACAGCCTACCTTTCTAAATGCTCCTAGCTGTATGGCCCATTTGGGAGATTTCCCTTTACTTCCTGTCCCATAGCTAAAACAAGGAAAGAGGAAACTCCTCCAAAATGAGGGAATCCCTGACTGTAACCTGAATTAATGTCCCCATTGGAAGTTTTCCCCACTATCCCTGTTCTGGTGACAACTCAAAATTTGGGATTTTCTTTCACTTTCACTCTTTGTGAACACTACAAATATAGAAGGTGAATCTCCCTAACGTGGGCACGGACAGAAATAAAAACCCGATGTGTTTTAACCCCTCTCCACTTTATCCAAGATTTAAAAAGTTTTGCATTTAGTACTTTAATATTACTTTAATACTTTCTCAGATATTGAACCAACTAAGTCTGAGCTCCTAATCTGCATACTTTTTCTGTGACTCAAAAAGCACTAAAGCTAATGAATCAACATAACAGCCGGGGTGCAGGCATTTTTCAAAAGGAGGAGTCTGCAATGACAGCCTGCATGTTTCCCTAGCACAGGTTTGCTTAAAGTGGTTTTAAAGTCTTTTTTAGTTCAAAATATCAAACATGTTATACCTCTTCTGTGCAGTGGATTTGCACAGAGAAGCCCAGATCCTCTTCTTCTCAGGTCCCTTGTTGGTGCTCCTGGCCCCTGCGTCCTGTTGAGTGCCCCCACAGCAAGCAGATTGCTATGAGGGCACCCGAGCCGAGCCACAGCTCCTTGGGTCCATTCAGACACCGGTCTGAGGCCCGCCCCTGCCCCTTTCTCTCCTCATTGGCTGATTGAATTTGATTGACAGCAGTGGAGCCAATGGCGCTGTGCTGCTGTCTCAGCCAATGAGGAGGGGAGTCCCAGCAGCCGAGACAATCCTATAACATTACTGGACAGAGATGGTGCTCAGGTAAGTATTAGAGGGGCTGATGGGGGCTGCTGCACACAGAAGACGTTTTATCTTAATGCATTCTATGCATAAAAAACATTCTGCCTTTACAATCACTTTAAATGTGTCTCAAAGCTCAGTGATCATTTAATTGAAAGGTTTTCTAAAAAAGTAGACATTTTTTACTGTCACATACTGACATTGCGCAGGCTTCATGGCAGCAGCTTCGTGCTGACATATTCAGTGGACTGAATCTCCTAAATGACAGAAATCCCAAAGAACATTCATTTTGTAGACATGGACCATTGTTTACCATTCGGGAACACTCATTATAATTGTGAAATATGCTGTACAAAAATATTAATCTTGTTAGTGTGGACATTTTTGTAGAGTGTGAACTGATTGATATGAACTGGATAAACTGCCTGGGAAATGTAGGACACTAAAAACAGGGCATTGGAGGTTGACATGCCCTACAACAGAAGATCTAAGAAGAGCAAACAAGTTTGTAATGAAGTGTTAATGTTGACCATTCATGGGTCAACTACAGGTTCACACATACCACTGTGCTTCTCCTAATCCCACATTTTCCTTGATGAATATCCTTCAACTAATGTATTTCAGGTTTATTGGGACTTGAAAGCTGACCATTGACAGAACTATTATTGAAAAGATTTGATTAAAGTTCAATAGGTATTCAGTATTGGTGTGATTTTCAGTGAGCAAAGGATTTCTAAGATTATAGACTGCTTAGTTGTTATTTGCTCAGTTATTGTTCCTGACCATTTGTGTTTGGGAAAAATGACAGATAGTACAGTTTATTTGAATATACTTTTTTTTTTTTATTATGGTCATATACCACCAACAGGGGGTGACCTTGGTTCCTTTTCAGATATTTTATGGACAATCCTTAGCTATTCTATAAAAAAAGTTCTTTTGTTTATAGAGCTCAGTGGCTCAAGCTGATATTTGTGCTGAAAAGTGAATAAGCTAGATCAGCGACTCCTCCCCTTTCCCTTCTACCTGTGTGCCTATTGCAATGGATTCCTAGAAGGTTTCAATCTACAGCCTTTTACAGTGTTTTCCTCTACAAAAGATCTTAGCTTTCTGGGAATCCTTTGTTTAATAGTACAAAAATTTACATAAAATGTTAAAAACTCAAAATTCGAATTGTTCTAAAAACAATATAGCCCCCTGTTAAATTGCAGTTGCCCTGTATTTTCAATGATCACATATGTTGATACTGTCTCAAAAAACAAGTTGTAAAATGTTTATAATGCATTTATCCTATTGCTATTGATTATTCTTGATTATTCAACTTTGGGTGAGGTTGGTAAGGGGTAACCCAACCTTACCTACTAAAGGATAAGTGTACTGTTGTGGCATTAAACTGCATAAACTACACCCTTGCCTACTTTAGCAAATCCCCCCCCAGCCCTGACTCAGCAGCCTCCCAGCCTTCTGCTTTCTAATCTAAACAAAGAGCCGGCTCTACAGCAGCAGGAAAGAGGATGAGCTGAGCTGCTAAGAGAATGACAAGGACAACTTTCCCGGAGAGAAATCCTACTTTTCTCTCCCCTTCTATGTAATTAATGTTTATGAGGGGGGCTAAGGAGTTATGCTACCATAATTAACCCTGTCTACACTGTGCTGGCAGATCTCATTATCAGTTGTAAAGTAGATATGTGCAATGTCTGTCCTAATAAACAGTTATAGGATAAGTTCACCTTTAGTAACATGTTGCATGTTACACCCATATTTAGGGTGTAACATGTAACATGTTACTAACTGAGCCCCCCCCCCCCCGAGTACCATTGTGACAGTGGGCTGGGGATCTTTTCCCTGCACCCACTGTCATATTTTAAATAAAACGTGGCTGTGGGAGCTCTGCCCACCCGGCCGCATCATTCATCCACAGCATTCTGTAAATGGGAGAACTACAACTACCTTCAGCCATTGCGGCTGATGGCCTGTAGTTCTCAATGAATTAACAGGGCGCTGATGAGTGTTCTTGGCAGTTCATTGATTCTTCCTGTCATTCAGTAACTGCCTGCCTGTATGAGGTATAGGCAGACAGCTACACTGACAGTCTGCAGGAGCCTTAGATTGCACCCATGATCTGCTGATCACTGGTGCAATGCTTTACAGCATCCTAATTTATTTATTTTATTTAAAACTGAACTTATCCTTTAAAGATATCAAGACTTTGATTCTGCATTGTATGTTGATGCACTTTTAGTTCAATGTGTCCCTAAAGTGTCCCTGTAGAGTTCTATTTATCATCCTACTTCAAAAAAACAACCAGACATGTAAGAAATATTTTTTAAAATTATTTTTAGGAATACTGTGTGAATGGGAACACATAACAAGCATATGGTCATGGTTTCTCAAATTTGGCTGCAGAGGTGGAAAAACACTTAAAGGAGCCGTTGGGTGATGAAACTTTGCCAGATTACACCTGAAAATGAAAATTCCATTTTTGGTAGATTTACCTTTTATTGTTTACATGTTTTTACCCATCCATTTTTTTTACTGCGGGTAATGAAAAGGTTAAACAAAGGGCAGCTTTTTCCTTATTTTTTCCTATGTTTGTACAGATGATTTGGATAAGGAAAAGCGCTGTTTTCAAATGCTCCAGATGGATTTCATTCCAACTATTGAGATAATAGAAAATGTTCTAATCTCAGTAGAGGATATGAAATACTACTTATATCATTAGAATACCTGGGATGATTAGTAGCAAATGGATATCAGAGAAAATACAAAGGATGACAAGCCTAGAAGCTGGAAAGTGAAAGAAGAAACAGATGCCGCAGCCCGCGACATAGTACTATACCGGAGAGTCACTACAATGCTGAACAAAACAGCAAGTCTCTGTCGCCAACTCACAGCTGCATTTAAATAAGGTAAACAGGATGTCGGAGTATTTGAAAAGATAAAATAAAAATTGTAGGAAATTCAGATATTTCCCTATATGGCTTTACTAAGGCACTACTTACAGTGCAATATCCGTTTCCACTAGATTACACTTCTGAGCAAACAAAAGGACTTATAGATGGTAATCACATTATTGAATTTCCATGGCAATGTGGTTTATTTTTGTTATTTTTTGGCAGGTTTATGATTGCACTCCTCAGATGATATTTTGTAGATGACATTTACAGTTATTTGTTTGCTGGCCGGTGAGTATGGTAACTATTGTTCTTCTCTCAAGAGGGTTAACAGCTCATTGACCTTACTTTTTTATGCTCCAAGATGACTTCATAAATGTCTCTCTATTTGTGGATCCTGCATTGATACCAGTGGGACTTGTGACAATCGGGCTTATAAGGCAATGCATGGAGCAATGATGATGTGCAAATTATTATAGGGTATAAGGATCATCCAAAGGATGTCTAGTTACAAGATGGGAAGGGTTTGCGACTTTTTTGATGATGTGTGATAAAATACCTCCCAACAGTTGAACTTGAGAAAGATCAACGCCCTGAGGGGAGTAAACATACAGTGAGTGATACATGCCACAGCAAAAAGTAGGCTACATTATGCTGAAAAAGCTTGAACAGGAGTGGCTAAATTGAATCTGAATGCATGCACACAATTTGTCACAATCACAGCATCCACAGCCTCACAGACACACATAAACCTAATAGATCATTAAAAAAATGTAAACTGAATATAGACAGAGAACTAACCCTTTTTTGGAGTCTAACTTAAAGAATGACTTTATTAAATCAGATGAAAACTATATAACAACCAGCAACTTTGGACAAAACAAGAACATTGGTGAGAAGTATGTAAGCTTATGAAATACAGTGGTTAGAACTATGTAATGTACACTATCATATTTACCTTAGATTGTAAGCTCCTTGAGGGTAGGGACTGATGTGAATGTACAATATATATGTAAAGCGTTGTGTAAATTGACAGCGCTATATAAGTACCTGAAATAAATAAAATATAGAGCACAGCAGACAGACTCAGGACTATGGACATTCAACAACTACAGCAGTCAGGAGGATGTGCCATAGGACCCGTTATATTGCTTATTTATGGAACAAAGAATGGCTGGCATCTGTGGCCAGTAGAAGTAAAAAATACCCTGGTGTCAGTGGTTAGTATAAGAAAAAAATACCCTGGTGTCAATGGTTAGAGTAAGGAAAAAGGAAATAATACGGAAAAAATAAGGAAAGGAAAGGTAAGTAAGGAAAAATACCCTGGTGTCAGTGGTTAGAGTAAGGAAAAAAATACCCTGGTGTCAGTGGTTAGAGTAAGAAAAGATAACATAGTGTTAGTGGTTAGAGTAAGGAAAAAATACCCTGGTCTAAGTGGTCTGTGGAGGTGAAAAAATACCTTGGTTTTAGTGGTCAGGGGAGGTGGGGGTACCCTGGTGTCAGAGGTCAATGGGTGACAAAAAAAATGACCAGGTGGTAGTCAGAGGAAACAAAAGACCTAGATGTCAGTGGGGGGAAATATGCCCCAGTGTCAGTGGTCAGTGTAGGGGGGGTGACCAGGTATTAGAGAGAGGAAAAACACTTTGGTGTCAGTGGGAGAAAATAGTTTCTCATTATCAGAGGTGGAAGGAAAAATGCCACGAAGCAAATGGCCAATGCACAGATCACCTGTGAATCCTTTGCTGGCAAAGACGACCCTTCGTGCAGCACAGGTGTGTAGGGATAGGTAAGCTCGTGTGAATGAGGCCTTAAGAAGAATGAGTGGGTGATTTTGCATAACTTGATTCAACTGTAAAATGGTCCAATTTAGATTGGTGAGAGTGACAAGGGTTCAGGAAAAGCAATGTTCTTTCTGCGTATAATTATTGATGATTTTTTTGTTTAATTAATTTTACTGTTTTCCTGCATACTAACTTGTTGCTTTCATTCACAGTTATGAGTTTTCCCAGCAAAATGATCTTTTCCGAACAAAGCACACGATCGCCATCTCAGTGCTTACATGGTACTTGATTACTTGATGATAAAGCCAAACCTATCCGTAACACTAACTTGCTCTAGGTCCCTGTTGTAAACAGAAGTGTGTCACTGCATCAGCTATGTGATTTTACTCATCTCTCAACCATACATAGTGCATACGGAAGAATGCTCTTTGCCAAAAAGATTTCACCAAGGTTGGAGGGCCAGCAAAAAAACAAAACAAAAAAAAAAAAACAGACTGGCCATACATGACTCTCGGCCAGCAGTCATGCATCACTGCAGTAACTGTGATTTCGATTTATAAAACAGCTAAATGTCTTAAATGTCTGTCTAAAACATCTCCAGGTCTAAAACTGCGCAAAGTCTTTTTTATGAATATCAGAGTAAACGTAAGTAAAACTGTTGCTCATAGGAACCAATTTGATTCTTTATTTCCTTATCACAGTGAAGTTCAGATAGTGAAAGATTAAACCCTATAGGCTGCTCTATGCTATAGACTTGTTTTAAATTTATTACAGTTTTCATCAATCAGGATTATTTATAACTATTGGCTGTGGACAGTGACAACAGTTCAGAATCAATACTCTTCTTGGGTATGCCGATTGTTTTTTTAAATCCTTTTTACTCTTTTTCTTTTTACTGTTTGCCAGACTACTAATTTGCCACTCTCATTTGCAGTTATGTGTATCGTATTGTAACCATATGGTGCCACAAATGGAGGAATCCAGTGTCATGTCACTAAGTGAACTATAGAATAGCCTCATCCCTGTATATCAAAATCTCCAAACTTTCATTATTTCATTTTTATTCTAAATCCTTATAATGAAGCACAAATCCTGCTGACCCTGGCTTGCTGTCTTACTTACTGTACATGGAAGGAACGTTTCTAATTCAGAGCAGATGTGGAGAGAGGATTCGTACAGTCATTGCACCCCGGCTGATTGGACAAGCTGGAGCAGCTGCAATATTGTAGCATGATCTAACCATGATGTCACACAATCATGAATGTGAAAATATGAAGACATGTCAAGACTAGGTCAACATGGCACCTTCTCATATAACATAAGGGAAGTGTGTTTAATCCCCTGTGTTTCAGATTTCATCTTTCATTCATTTTAAAATATAATGAATATACGCTCACAGGAAAGCAAAACCTTTTCTATATATCCACCAGTGACCTGACATTAAAACTATCCTAAAATCTAACCTCATGCTAAGTAACTAAGTAAGGCAGGTTTGGTCATGATCATGATGAAAGTGCAACTATAGAGAGGTCATTCTGAATAAAACTTTAGATTTTGGACTTGTAACTTATAATAACTTATAGTTAGATTTACAGTACATTATTCAGTGTTGCTTATAATAACTTATAGTTAGATTTACAGTACATTATTCAGTGTTTCAATAATCTATGGAAAAAGACACAAACTGTGAAGAATAAATATCTTCTGTTCACATTAATTGAATGATCAAAAGAATACATCTCCATGAACATAGCACAAATCATCTGCTATGTAATACCACCAGAAGTACTAAGCACAATTAATATTAACAGATGACAAAGTATCAATGGATAGGAAACAATTCTCCTCTCCTAATGTAACTACAACTACAATAAATAGGAAGATGGTTCTATCGTGTGATAGAGCAAAATCTAGAAATGAGTGGGGTGATTTTGGCAAATTTGTTTTCAAAATTAAAAAACCTATAAAAACCTACCTTAGAATCTACTCCCAGTTTTCAAGCTATTATATAATCAAAAGATGCTCACTAAAAACAGACCAGTACCACCATATAGCACTTATTCAATCCTGAGTGTCATTTTATTACAAAGCCTAAGAAAACACAAAACTACAAATATAACAATAAAACACGTAGTAGACATGTCAAGAAGGACCTACATTTGAATAGCAGACCATACAAAACATATGTTCCAAGTCCCAAAGATATGGAGTGCCAAACTTAAACGTATATAGTCTTGCCAAAATGTATTTCCATGATATGGAAAACTGTATCATATACACTCCACATAAATGTAAATGCCAAGACCATTTAATTCAGCTCCTAGATGTAAAAGGAATGCTGCAGATAAAATATTCCACTATTCTATTTACATTTAATGATTTCCACCACCAGGCTAGATGCTGGAAAATCTAGTCCACAGAAGAGGTTGCATACCCAATGCCCATGCAACTGCACAGTGGACTTTCACCATAGGAGCTTGAGTCAGACGGAAGATCATTGAGTATAGCATGCCCCACCTGGGTTGTACTACAAAACGACCAGTTCCTCATAAAGAGTACAAATGATTAAATCCCTTCTCAGGTGGTCCATGTATTTCTTCCCCTTTTAAGTTAATAAGTCCAGCTATGGCCTGGATTTGTGAAGTGTTGCAACAAATATCCTTGCAAGTCCAAGCATCCAGTCAGGGATGTGCTGGCCATAGCACAGCTGATGATCAGAGGCAGATGCAAATGCGCATGCGCAGAGGCAATCCAGCAAGTGCCCATCTCGCCAGGCAGAGGCACACGAATGATGCATATGCACAGGTGTGTGTGTTAGCCAGTAACGCTGGCGCCAAATGGCATATATAAGTGTAGCAGTTGCACTAGCACATCGCTGTCTGGTCTGCAGCTGTACCTGTGTTCTTGAACCTGATCCTGCTTATATCTATATTAGACTCGGCTTGCCTCTGACTTCAATTGAATATCTCCTACCCTGACCTTGGGCTGTATCTGGATTTTGCATCCTTGAGGATGGCATCTACAAGCAATGCGTAAGTTCCTTTCTGGAACTAGTATTGACAATGTTTTCTTTCTTTCCATGCTAGTTTATTTAGGTCTGGTCACAAGCTGAAGAATTCCTATGAAGAAATAAGCTCTGGACAGGAAAGGACATCAAAATCCTGCACAATGCTGTATCCAGTTACAGCTAAAAGGACCCTGGGTCTCATACCCTGGATTTCTAACCCAGTCTCCAAGCACATAGAGGACAATCGGTTTTTGGTACCAAGCTTGATGGAGCATATCTAAGGCTACATGTGGAAAACCCTACCACACGACAGGGGCCTGATAAGGCAGAGAAGATTTCAGTCCTGACGCCCTCCTCTGGAGCACACTAGGGAAGCTGAAAACCACTGTCCAGGAAAGGCGTTTAAGAGGAAACAACCTTCATTTTCAAAGTCACCTAAACCTGCTGCCTGAGGTGGACAGGAGCAAAAGAAATCATTTTATGGGCATAATATTGCCCTAGTATTGTCTAGTAGAGGCAAGCCTTACCAGATCTGTGGGTGTGCAAGAATACAACGTTAGGTATTGTGTGGCCCTTTCATCGCTCACCAAGAAACAGGTACACCCCACAAAAATTCTGAGAGATTTGAACATGAAAAACATTATTCCGTATTACCTATTGAAGCTTTTGGAGAAGCAGATTGTTGTCCGCATGCCACAAGACCAACATGTAGTATATTCCCTCATAATTTTAATAAAGAATAGGATGGAGAATTGGAGGCTGGTGACCGACCTCAGGTTCCTCATCAAACACATAGTTATTTAACACTTCATGATGGAATCCATCAAGTTTATATCATAGGCAATACTTTATGGACAATGCTTCGACACTATTTGGGTTTCTCTTTCACTGCCAAATGAGAAATTCCAGTCCCTATAGATCGAGTAGCCTTAGTCCTGTCAGCTTCATACCTTTTGGTAGCCCTGTGCCTAAAATTTATTGTGATATTAGTGTCCATGATATCAGTGGTAAAAGGGGCACTGTCGCATCTCCACAAGTTCCAGTGCACTTTCCTTCTCTTGTGGACATCAGGGTCCCTTTGTCAGAGAATAGTAACTATACATCAGATGAATTGCAGCTTATGGTGGTGGATCAACCCAATGAAGCAAATGTATTGCCATTCAATTTTGCCTGCCTATGGGACCATCCTCTCAACTGACTCCACTCTTGGGAGCCCATATTTGCTCTTATCTGGCACAGGAACATTGGGACTTCAGCACCATGGAGATGGTCTCCTTGCCCTGGAATTACAGGTGACATAATGCACATTGATAGTGTTTGTCCCCTTACTTGAGGACTGAACATTTCACGTTTACAACAAAAGGAGGTAGTCTATGTCATGATTCAAGGTAAAACGTGCAGCTGCTCGATGCTGGTCAAGGTAACACCCCTCATCAATTTGGCACAGTTAAATTTACAACATATCATGGCAACATAAATTCCAGGGATAGAGAATCAGCAAGCAGACTACATGTCTAGACAACAGTGAGTGGGCTTTGGGGCTGGATGTATTTGCCTGGCCAGTACAACTGTGGGATTGCCCTGAGATAGACATTTTTTGCGCCTCAAAACACCAAGCTACAGTACATTGGAAGCAACAATTGGCACCTAATCTGTCCGAAACTATAGTTTTGGGCAGAACTCATTACCTGCATGAAAGGACAACAGCCAATGGCAGCGAAGATGTCCAATGCATCTCCTCCCCAATTACCAACAGTACAGACAAATGGCAACCACCCCGACTTATATCTGGCCTTTGTAGCATGGAGAACATTTTTAGAGTTAGGATTGCAGTACACTAGGGTGCTGTGAAGTGGCCCTGTAGCTTACAAGCGTATTTGCAAATGGGTGCAAACTAAACCCTTGCTTTTAACAGGAACTGTTAGACAGGACAATTTGGTTCGTTGCAGGCTGGCTGATAAGTGAGCTGGGAATTTTTCTTTGTTGTTTTTTAAGAAAAGTAGATGGCAACATTGTCAGAGGGTGTGTGGGGATTTATGTGAGAGGCAATAAACACCTGCAAGTGATACACTTACATATTACATGCTGCACTTAAAATGAAAAATATTTCAGATGCTACGTCCACTTTAACTGCACCAGCCATCATGGCAATTTAGTATACAGGTCAAGAATCTCATAATTAGCTGCAATGACTAGGTTCTAATTGACAAATTTGTCTTTAATTAGAAGACGTTTGTTTTACATTTGTCATACTGTAATTTTTACATTATACTTACATTACAATATTTACTTTATATTACTAATTTATTCATTGTATATTTATGTCTGTAATATGCATTAAATTGTCTAGGAGGACAAGTTTAAGGCCACAGAGGAGAGAACAATGAGGCTGATGTTCTAGGAGTGGCACAAAGAGTCTGAATGAATCTCCCATATTGCTGACTTTGGATTGCACAGAGCAGGGCAGACATTACAATAATATTTCCATTCACTTTCACTCATCTTATTTCTTGTTTAAATGTAAATTTTTTTCCACTATTTCATTTGTTTGTTTGAAGACTCGCAATGATGGTCCTGTGAAAACACCAAAACTTGAATCTTCTCACGGTTATGTAATCCTTATAAGCCTACAGAAACGGCATTCTGTCACTAATGCAGCTAAACATTTTACTGCCATTCCTGCAATATGAATAGAACTGCAATAGTTATATTAATGTGTGGTTATGCAGACACAGATTCATGAAAAGTGATTCTTTATTACAAAGAGTTTCTGCCTTTTGAAAAAAAATACTCCCTGTAACCATAATGTGCTATGTAAAGTGAGTTTTGCACACTCTGGGTGTCCAATTGTGCATGTGCAACCAGCTTGATCAGTATTTTTGGCTTCTCTGTATTTAGAGCACATTCTTTGATAAACCAAAGGGGGTAATTGCTACCCTTTATATAGACCCCACCAGGGGCGGCCCGTCCATTAAGGGCACACATGCGCCGCCCCCTCTATCCCTGCCACCCCCTATATGCTAAATGGATAGAGTGCATAGCATGACTCTACCCATGGCCGTCGTCCCCACCCCCTATTCATTCGGCCAGCCCGTTCAGGACGCCGGCCGCATGGTTTACAGCAAAGTCAGTGTTTTTTTGAAGCACCTGATTAGAGCCATAGGCTCGGGAAGAGCCAGTATGTTACCCGTTTCCCGATTGGCTGAATGGTCAGGCAATCTTATTGGATGCTTTTCTTAGAGAAGGAGGGGGTTTAGCTCCCACTCGCCAGACACCACTCGCTGCCCGCAGGCCCGCCTCCTGGATGAGGTAAGTGCGGGACTTTGATGTCCCGACTGCCCTGGGGGGATCTTCTGTCAGTGCCGTGAGCCCCGCAGCGGGGGTGGGGGGGGGTGTATACTCTATCTGCTGATGCTTTATACCCCTACCTGGTGAAGCAGTATACCCCTACCTGGTGATGCTCTATAACCCTACCTGGTATCCCTCTATCTGCTGATGCTGCTGTATACCCCTGTGATGCTGTATACCCCATCTGGTGATGATGTATACTTCTATCTGGTGATGCTGTATACTCCTATCTGGTGATGTTGTATACCTCTATCAGGAGATGCTGTATACTCCATCTGGTGATGCTGTATACTCCTACCTGCTGATACTGTACACCCCTATCTGGTTATGCTGTATACTCCTATCTGGTGATGCTGTATATACCCCTATCTGGTGATGCTGTATACCCCTATCGGATGATGCTGTATACCCCTATCTGGTGATGCTGTATACTCCTATCTGGCGATGCCGTATACTCCTATCTGGTGATGCTGTATATACCCCTATCTGGTGATGCTGTGTATACCCCTATCTGGTGATGTTGTATACCCCTATCTGGTGAGGCTGTATACCCCTATCTGGTGATGCTGTATACCCCTATCTGGTGATGCTGTATACACCTATCTGGGGATGCTGTATACTCCTATCTGGCAATGCTGTATATACCCCTATCTGCTGATGATGTATACTCCTATCTGGTGATGCTGTATACCCCTATTTGGTGATGCTGTATACCCCTATCTAGTGATGCTGTATACCCCTATCTGGTGATGTTATATACCCCTATCTGGTGATGCTGTATACTCCTGACACAATGGGTGGGATTTATAAGGGGTGGGGCTTATAAGAAGTGGGAGGGATCAAAAAGAAAGCACGGGGTCTGGCACCCCCATCCTAAAAATGTCACCAGCTTTCTCTTGAATCCTGTCATAGGATTACTAAAGCTGCAAATTCTGACCAGAATGTGGAGCAGTATACTGGCTATAGAGTACTGTACTTTGTATTCTATCAATCTACAGCCTGCAGCAACGAGGAGATAGCTATCTATAAATAGAGTACCAGAGAATCTTTTAGGGTTACCTGCACTTTCTACCCAATTTGGTTTGGCTGCTTGCTTTACCCATGTAGCTGCCAAACAAGGAAAAAAAAAAGAAATAAACAAAAGTTCACATTAGTGCAAGCTGCAGGAAGGAGTTAAATTGCACACCTTCTCGCACCCCAGAAAAAAAACGCAATGCAGTTTAGGACAAGTGTGGAGGTACCATTAATCCTAATGGCACCCCCATGCACTGGAAACTGCAGCGCGGTTTCCTGCACTGGGAACCGCACTGCGCTATGCAGCAGTGTTTTCTGAAAAGCGGATCTTTTCCCTACGTTTTACGTGGGTACAGCAGCCCATTGAAATGAATGGGCTTCTGCATCCGAGCAAACGCAGCTGCGGGGAAACCGTGTAGATGTAAACCAGGGCATAGGCACAGATGCATTAGCCCTGAATCATACCTCAGCATTTTGTAGCTGAAAGCTGCAAAACGCCTAACAATCAAAACTGAACAGAAAGAGAGAGCGAGCCCGCTCCAGGTGTGTGATGGTGATTACCTTCTGGATGGTCAGGTGCTGGTCCGGAGACCGCTGTCCAAATCAATATAAAATCCAAAAGAAGGGAAGACCGCACTCCGATATCCAAAAAAAGGCGTTGTCATTTATTGTGAACCAACAAAAAGTAAATCCAGGCAGACAAAACAAAAGCTGTGTACACAGGTTGACGCGTTTCACGGATGAAGGATCCGCTTATCAAACAATCAAAACCCCATGTGTTCTGCCTCCAGCTGGATTCATAAAGTTGTTTTGCCTGCAATATGAGATTTGACCACAAGATAAAGCTGGTGGTAGATTTACAGTTTTGCAGAAAATAGAAACTGTTCAGCTTTGACAAAAATACACATCATTCTTCAGTCTAAGGAAGAGAGACAGGTGCATCCTGGGAACTCAGACTCCATCATATAGACTGAAAGAAAGAGCCAGCTATCAGAGCTAGTGTTGAGCGAACCCGGACTGTAACGTTCGGGTCCGTACCGAACTTTTGGGTGTCCGTGGCACGGACCCGGACCCGGACATTTCAAAAATCGTTCGGGTTCGGTCCGGGGTTCTGCTATTTTACTCCACGTGTTGAGAAGCTGCAGGGCAGCCAATCAACAAGCGTTTCACTGGTTTGCCCTTAGAAGCCATCACAGCCATGCCTACTAATGGCATGGCTGTGATTGGCCGGTGCATCATGTGACCCAGCCTCTTTATAAGCTGGAGTCACAGTGCTGCAGTCACATGCTCCTTGGGTTAGTGTAGGGAAAGGTAGCTGACGGCGTGAGGGACAGATTTTAGCCATTTTAAGACCTGATCCTGCATCCTGAGATAGATTACTTTACTACTGCTGTCTGTGCTGTTGCTCTGAGGACAGATAGCAGAAATTAGAGATTT
>BLSH010000572.1:69300-80793 GCA_018402905.1 Glandirana rugosa
ATGTATTTTACTATTTTACAACTAGTGGAGGATTACGGTCGTGTATATGGGATTTGAGTCACATTAGTTTCGATATTTTAACACCCTGTCTGTGACTTGACGGGTAGTTCCCCTGTGTGGCCCGAAAACTTAAACTTATAGAAATTATTAACTATCTTTTTGGCGTATGTTTTACTGTTTTATTAAGATTTCCATTGTGGTTACCTGTTATTTGTGTGTTTTTATAATTTTAACTGTTGCAACAGTTTTGTTATGTTTGTCCCCTTGGTAGGTCGGTTGAGTGTATGTTATGGTCGTGGTACGTCTTTGTCGTTAAGCAGTGTCTGACCACATCGGAATTGTCCATTGGTGTTACCTTTAGAATTATTTTGTCATTTTGTATGCGGTTTTTCTATCAATTATTAAAGATATTCAAATTCAAAAGCCCGGTGTGTCCCCTTGATGGGCAGTTCAGTGTCTGTCCCACAATTTTATAGCTTTGATTACACTGAGTTTAGGGTATATGTGCTGGCATTAGGAGGTGATCAACATTTTATCATTTTATGTACACAAATCACTCAATATAATAGAACATATCTATGAGTTATTAGGGAGTCTTTTAGAAGAGCAAGCATCCTCCATTAAGTCCATAGACAAATTGTACATAACTGTTTTATATTTTGAGGTTGATTTAAATTCTAGCCACACGGCCCAAGTTTTGGTGTGTCGGCTAATGTCCCCTCTTGCTGTATAAGTAAGATTCTCTAACAAACATACTTTGTCTATTTTTTGTAGCCAGCTTGTCACAGTAGGGACTTTAGGTTGACCCCAAACAGTAGGGATGAGAGCTTTTGCTTGGGACAGATGGTTCCACAGAGTTGTGAAAAAGAATTGTCCATGGGTCCGAAGGGAAGGAAGTGCCTGTGATCTCCTTGATGAGGTCGCGGATAGCCAACCAATAGTTGCGTATAAAGGGGCTGTGCCTCCAAATATGTGCATGTGAGAAGTTTTGGCCACAGCTCCTCCAGCATAACGGCGAGCTGAATGAAGATATCCGGTGCATTCTGGTTGGGGTGTAATACCATCTCGAGAGAAGTTTGTAATTGACTTCTGCCATTTTTCGAAGCTATAGAGGAAGAGTGTGACAAAAGCAAGATTTTGTCTTTTTGCTTATCCGTAAGCTGGGAGTTTAAGTCTGTTTCTTACTTTTCGAGATATTTTGGGTATGAATGGTATTGCAAGGAGGCTAAAGCTTGGTAATATTGTGATACGGAGGGAGTAGGAGGTTCTTTAAAGTTGAACATTACTCCAGTTGAATTTAGTTCTTGCATGTCACGTATTGGTCGGGGTAGAGATTGATGTACTTGTATATATCTCCATCTGTCCATAAATGTGGGTGGATGAGACCAAGAATGGACGAATGTAGACAGGAGGAGGGTGGGCTGGGAGCACCTGCGAACGTAATGGATCAGGGAGATAGAGCGCAGTGAATTGTCCCTAGCCTCTCTATTGGGGATGAAGTCCAACTGGTTGACCGTGAACCATTTGGGAGGCCAATCTAGTAGCTATCACCTTAGCATAGAGCTTAACGTCTACATTTATTAGGGTTATGGGACGGTAGCTTCCACAGCAGGTAACTTTACAATCACTTTAAATCATGTTTCACTTAGATAACCAAGCAAACCGGAGTGTTTTTAAACCAGCTGGGCAGGTTACACCCATGTCTCAATTGACTAAATACCTTATGTGCTTTATTGACTATTTATTTCTTTGGTAATTTTGGATTCAGCGTGAGATCTAAAAAAATGAGATACACACTTTTAATTCTTAAATCAGTCTGTCTTTACATCAGAACATTACAAATAGTTTTTATGGCTTTAGGTATAACCCTTTATTATACTATTTCCCATCAAGAGTAATTTGAAAGGTCCCATCAATATCAAGTTAATCTTCATGTCTTCAGCTAAACCATAAAGCAATATGGTAGATAAAATCTTGGCGTTTCTTTGCAGATAAGTGTTCTGTGTAACTTGTGTTAATCAAATTAACATAGTGAATGACCTGTAGTGTGCCATATAAATTACATTACTAGAAAACCTTATACAGTTACATGAGATATTTTCTTTACCCGCAAAATGAATCCCTTTTCCTCTGTATAACTTTTGCCTTAAATTAGGATTTATTATTGAACATTCTTATACATCATATCTTGTTTCCAGAAATTTTAATTGTTTCTTAGGATACTTCAGATAATAAAAAAAAATCACTAACTTTATATATCTTAGGCATAGCAGAATACAAGTAGAAAACTATTAATACATTTTAACAGCACTGCTCTTATGGATTATACAGTATCTCACAAAAGTGAATACACCCCTCACATTTTTGTAAATACAGTACCTCACAAAAATGAGTAGACCCCTCGATTTTTTAAAAATATTTTATTATATCTTTTCATGTGACAACACTGAAGAAATGACACTTTGCTACAATGTAAAGTAGTGAGTGTACAGCTGGTATAACAGTGTAAATTTGCTGACCCCTCAAAATAACTCAACACACAGCCATTAATGTCTAAACTGCTGGCAACAAAAATGAGTACACCCATAAGTGAAAATGTGACTCGTTAGTGTTACAAGGTCTCAGGTGTGAATGGGGAGCAGGTGTGTTAAATTTGGTGTTATCGCTCTCACTCTCTCATGCTCGTCACTGGAAGTTCAACATGGCACCTCGTGTCAACTCATGAACTCTCTAAAGATCTGAAAAAAAGAATTATTGCTCTACATAAAGATGGCCTAGGCTATCAGAAGATTGCCAAGACCCTGAAGCTGAGCCGCAACACGGTGCATACAGCGGTTTAACAGGACAGGTTCCACTCAGAACAGGCCTCGTCATGGTTGACCAAAGTGGTTGAGTGCACATGCTCAGTGTCATATCCAGAGGTTATCTTTGGGAAATAGGCGTATGCTGCAGACGTTGAAGATGTGGGGTGTCACCTTGTCAGTGCTCAGACCATACGCCGTACACTGCATCAAATTGGTCTGCATGGCTGTCGTCCCAGAAGGAAGCCTCTTCTAAAGATGATGCACATGAAAGCCCGCAAACAGTTTTTTGAAGACAAGCAGACTAAGGACATGTAGAAAGTGCTCGTGCTCAGATGGATGAAAAGTGCTTGGATCTGTGCTGGCTGTGCCCCACATGGATGTACACTCACCCTTACTCCAGTGACCACCTATCGCTAGTGTGGTCTAGGAAGACTTGATTGGGGAGCATTCCCCCTGTGTTCTCCTATGTTGGTACACTTCAGCTGTTTACTCCATCACATGCATGGTCATAGATGAGGGAAAAAAAGGCTCATAGTGCAAGTATGTCCTAAAATTTATTGTGCAAAAAATCAAGTAAAACAAAAGTGATATACAGAAAAATTGCACACTCACATTTTAAGATGCCCGCATATCCCGGCACCGCACATAAAGGCAGCCGATTGTTTGGGGAATCAACCCGTTCGGGTAAATGGAAGCAATTGTTCGGCCGGTTCCTGTACGTTTCCCCTTCTCGGCAAAGCGGAGATGCGTCGCGATGATGTAATCAGAATTCGTCGCGTTTCGGCCAATGAACAGCGGCCATCATCAGGAAGTTCCTGATGATGGCCGCTGTTCATTGGCCAAAACGCGTCTCCGCTTTGCCGAGAAGGAGAAACGTACGGGAACCGGCCGAACAATCGCTTCCATTTACCCGAACAGGTTGATTCCCCAAACAATCGGCTGCCTTTATGTCCAGTGCCAGGATATGCGGGCACCTTAAAATGTGAGTGTGCAATTTTTCTGTATTTCACTTTTGTTTTACTTGATTTTTACACAATAAATTTTAGAACATACTTGCTCTATGAGCCTTTTTTCCCTTATCTATGACCACTAGTGATAGGTGGTCACTGGAGTAAGGGTGAGTGTACATCCATGTGGGGCACAGCCAGCACAGATCCAAGCACTTTTCATCCATCTGAGCATGAGCACCTTCTACACTACTGGATGGGGATAGTTTGTCCTGCATTTCAACTTGCATATTCCTCTGTTTCTTCTCCTTATGAGAACCCACCTATAGACTAATAGAAATTTGTATGCTTATATTTGTTTGACCAAGCGCAAAGGTTAATATTTACCTATTTGAACTGTGGCTGAACGCTATTGCACCACTGCAGCTGGTCACGATTTATATATATATTCTGTTTTCATTTTGTTTTTTATTCTGCTTTCATTTTGGTTATTCAAACTGTATCCATTGTGATTCTTACTATTTTGTATATCACTAGTGGTTGTCCGAGGCGCTGAAGTATATTTTCTTATATAGACTAAGGACATGGATTACTGGAACCATGTCCTGTGGTCTGATGAGACCAAGATAAACTTATTTGGTTCAAATGGTGTCAAGCGTGTTTGGTGGCAACCAGATGAGGAGTACAAAGACAGTTGTGTCTTGCCTACAGTCAAGCATGGTGGTGGGAGTGTCATGGTCTGGGGCTGCATGACTGCTGTTGGCACTGGAGAGCTACAGTTCATTGAGTGAACCATGAATGCCAACATGTACTGTGACATACTGAAGCAGAGCATGACCCCTCCCTTCGGAGACTGGGCCGCAGGGAAGTATTCCAACATGATAACGACCCCAAACACACCTCCAAGACGGCCACTGCCTTGCTAAAGAAGCTGAGGGTAAAGGTGATAGACTGGCCAAGTATGTCTCCAGACCTAAACCCTATTGAGCATCTGTAGGGCATCCTAAAATGGAAGGTGGAGGAGCGCGAGGTCTCTATCATCCACCAGCTCCGTTTTGTCCTCATGGAGGAGTGGAAGAGGACTCCAGTGGCAACCTGTGAAGCTTTAGTGAACTCCATGCCCAAGAGGATTAAGACAGTGCTGGAAAATAATGGTGGCCACACAAAATATTGACACTTTGGGCCCTATTTGGACATTTTCACTTAGGGGTGTACTCACCTTTGTTGCCAGTGGTTTAGACATTAATGGCTGTGTGTTGAGTTATTTTGAGGGGACAGCAAACTTACACTGTTATACAAGCTGTACACTCACTACTATACATTGTAGCAAAGTGTCATTTCTTCAGTGTTGTTGCATGAAAAGATATAATAAAATATTTACAAACATGTGAGGGGTGTACTCACTTTTGTGAGATACTATATACACAAATTTGGATGCACTGTGTTTTTTACCCTTAGTGACTTGGAACACCTTGATAAAGTGTGTATATGTATATAGAGTACTGTATATATATATAAAAAAAAATGGGGCAGACTTGATGGATCAGTTGTTCTTTTTTCTGCTGTCACTCATGTTTCTATATATTTCTTTATTTGTATTAAAAGTACTGCTGTTCTATAAATATAAGGTAAAACAGCACCCAAAATGATGGCAGGAATGCTGTAAAGCTGAAGACGTATTTATTTGATTTATTACAGGTATTTATATAGCGTCATCAATTTACGCAGCGCTTTACATATATATTGTACATTCACATCAGACCCTACCCTCAGAGAGCTTACAATCTCAGGTCCCTAACTCACATCCATACATGTACTAGGGACAATTTAGACAGGATCCAATTAACTTACCAGCATGTCTTTGGAGAGTGGGAGGAAACCAGAGTACCCGGAGGAAACCCACGCAGGCACAAGGAGAACACGCAAACTCCAGGCAGGTAGTGTCGTGGTTGGGATATGACCCAGTGACGCTTTTGCTGCTAGGCGAAAGTGCTATCCACTACACCACTGTGCCGCCCAGTTTATTTACATCTTATGAAAAAATAATATTTTTTTTTATATACTATCATCACTAGAGTTAATCTTTCTAAATATACTGTAGATCAAAGATCATACAAACTTAGCACATGTTAACTTCACACTTACGGTTTAAATGCATCAAAGTCTTTGTAGATCAACAAAGGCGCCTTCAGTCAGAGAATAGTTGTTATAAATAGAAAGCAATTCGTTTAGAGGAAATTCATTGGAAGATAGAAGGAGATCGCAACATTTTTTGAACATCTGGACTTCTTGGTTTGAAAAAAGAAACTTTTATTTTCTCTAATTATTTAATAAGGACTTAAGTTTAATCCGTACTGTACATGGATGCATAGTTAAAATTGATGCAATTATTTTCACTTGGACCTGAACTAAAAAAGAACAAGCGTTACAATAAAAATACCTTAGTTATATAATTGCTGTAGCATAGACCTTAAACTCTATATTCATTTTATACTATCATATGGTCAGAATATGCATGCTTTCTGTTGCTTGAATTATTTTTTTTTAGGGATCTTTGAAAACTGAATGGGAAACTGTATTGGTTTTGGATATACTTTATCTAGGCTTTTAAGCTGATGGTTTCTTTTCTTTTCTTTTTTCCCCTGTTTTTATAAAACTTTTATATTACAAATAAACATTTAAAGCGGAGTTCCAACCTGTCCAGAGAGCCTGCGATGTTGGTACACCAAGCCGATCCGTCTATCGGCTTTGGGTGCAGGCGCCGGCATTGAAAGTAAGGGAAACCGTCAGTGAAGCCTTCAGGCTTCACAGCAGGTTTCCTACTGTGCATGTGCTGGTCACGCAGCACTTTCTGAATGGTCCCGTCATCTTCTGGGACACACACAGGTAACAGAAGGCAGCGGGCAGGAAGGAGGAGGGCCTGATGCAACCATGGAAGTGATGTACCACTCCAGGGCGACATAGGACAGAAGTCTGGAAGAAATAAGGGATAAGAAAAAAAAATCTAAAAACGAGGGTGGGGGTTGGGTTTGTCAATTGTTTAAAACAGAGATGTCTTTTTGCCTGGAACTCTGCTTTAATACATTTAATGTACCATGATACTGCTGTCATAGATCATTATACTATTCTATATACAGCGAAGCATAGAAACTGTTTTCTTTTAAACTATCTCTCTTGAACTGAAAACCTTTATGGGGCAAAAACACAGTATAGAAAGCAAGACTTACAATTAGCCTGGTGAAAACATGAAAATAGACCCAGAGCTCCAAAAATATAAATGTGGTATAATCATATGCAAACACTACATATTCCCTATAGACACACAAAAAAATAGGGACAAAAAAGCCAAGGGACCTCAAGGTATGTATATAATAATCAAAACTTTTTTTGCCGTTCTGGAGAGAGCATTGAGGGGTTACAACCTCCTCCAAGGGTTTTTTTAAGAATTTTTTTGTATTTTTATATGATCAGGGAGACAGGAGGTGAGCAAAAGCTATCCAGCTTTTACTCGTTGAAAAGCAGAGTGGGGAAAGGCAGGAACCTCTGTCAGGTTTTTATTGCCATCTCTGCCCCCCATGTGGAGAGCCACACACTTCTTGTATAGTAACCAGGACAAGACTTGAAGGAGAATATTCCTAACAGGGACACAGATGACAATAAAACCCAACAGTTATAATTATTTTCCACTTCATCTAAAACATAAAAATATGTTTCATATGTAGTTGAAATTTAATGCAACCAGGTGAAGGTAGGTGTAGGGGAAAGAAGACTTATCGTACAGATTTAGAGCATATAAATACGAATAAATCTGTAAAGACTGAAGCTGTCTCTCCACTGTGTTTTTAACTGAGTAAATAATACACGTTGCAAACAATCTAAATGTAAATTGATGGGCTGTAGTGAATGATATGATGTACAGTATATAATCAGTTTAGCAATCTATTCCTGTACACAGAATAATCAATTTCTAATACACTCTTAGAACAGGTATAGGTAAGTACATCTTACAGGTAACTAAGATTTGCCAATACTAGGAGCAGGCACTGCATACAGCTGAGACTGCCAGTCCCTTGAGAAATTAAACCCCTTTCACACTGAGGCCATCCGAGCGTTAGCAGTAAAGCGCCGCTAGTTTAGTGACGCTTTACCACTGTTACAGTGGCGCTTTGGTGATGCTATTCGGCACTTTTACCTCCCCACAAGGGGTTAAAAAGGGGTTAAAAGTGCCAGTGTTCAGGCACTTCGGAAGCGCTGCCCATTCATTTCAAGGAGGAGCAGTGTATACATCGCTCCCACACCACCCCAAAAAAGCTGCTTACAGGACTTTTATTAAGTCCTGCAAGCGTACCGCCCCAGTGTGAAAGCATGCAGGCTTGGGGGGAGTTTTTCAGGCGCTTCACAGGCGCTATTTTTAGCAGTAAAGCACCTGAAAAATGCCTCAGTGTGAAAGGGCTCCAAACCTCAGGCAAAAAATATGAACAAAGCATATCTGTCAGGAATCTGCAGTACATTTCATGTCCTGTCTGTTTGCTTACCTCTCTGCTTGTGTTCTGCTTAGAGGCCGTGCACCTCTCACCTGTGTGCTTAAGTAATATTCCCTCAGCAGGGCTCCACCCCAGTCTCTAATTAGGAACACTATATAACACCATGCAGTGCTAGTAAGCGCTGCTGATCAAAATTGTGCATTAGGCTTCCTGTGTGTGTGGTTCATGCTGTGTGCTCTTCGTCTGATTCCCTTTACCATCATTGGCCCGTTCTTGACTATTCTTGTCTTCTGATACCCCGACCTCAGCTTGTTCTGTGACTATTCCTGTCTGCTCGTTACCCCGACCTGGGCATGCTCTCCTGTCTGTCCCTGTCTGCTCGTTGTGTTGACCCTTGGCTTTCCTATTGACTAGTCCTTGTTGTCCTGCACTGCTGCTTGCTCTCTATCCACCAGTAGCCAGCCGTGAGCATGAGCTGGGAGACCCTGGGATCCGCGACCTGGAGTTAGTTGCAGCCAAGGCCATCCTCACCATCAGAGGCTCTGGTGAAGACCTGCTGGCTCTTAGATGCCACGCCCTGGTGAAACCTTTGCTCTAGCTCCTTGTGTAATATGTTTCAGTGCCCCAGTGGTCCTGCTTTCCAGAACCACCCAGAACTTCATTCTCAGCAGTCAGCTAAGGGTCCACAACCTTAGCGGTGTGCCACTAACCCCAACGGGATGCATCTGTCATCTGACCCCAGGTGACCTGACAATATCCCTCTATAGTGTGTACTTGTCTCTATTAAGAGTATTAAGTGAAATTTCTGTCCGCTGCTTTGTTCCTCTGCTATCAACATGCATTACTTCTGATATGTTTTCCTGACACCAAGAGAAAAAAGGTGACAGGGGAGGGAGCTCCAGTAGTTCGACAGCCACAGCTTGGTTCCTGTGTGCTGTGTGTGTGTGTGGGGGGGGAGAGTCCCTCCCTTCCTTCCAATCAGCTCTCAGAGCTCTCCTCGCTGAGCTCTGCAGAGTGTAACTTCAGCTCCCTGCCGCCTGCTTTCTGACAGCTCAGACAAGCTTTATAAATGTTGTACTTTGAAAGGTTGTAGAAAACACTGCAGATAAACTGGTGCAACTTATGTAGGAAGATGTGTTTCATCTCTGTCACTTCCCTGGGTATATGTAAGGGTTTGCAACCACATGGAAAGTGTTTTACCTATAAAGCTGCTTTGCCTTATAAATAACACAGGTAATTCCCAAGGTGTTTAATATTTTCCTTCTAGATAATAGAATTACCTCTTCTGTTTGCAGTGGACCCATGACATATTAGCTTTCCCTGCTCATGAATAATAAACATAGAATATTGGGATTTTTAAAGTGAACAACCTCAATAATAGCACAATATTATATAGATAAAAAATCTTCATAATTTTATTTGACACTATTAAAATGCCGAATGAGTAAAAGTAGAGTGTCAGCCAATTACAAGATATAACATTTATACGCGAAAATGTATTTTTGCCTCTGAACGTCAACGTTCACATATTACTTGAACCTTGTTAAGTTAATATACTGTAACATTAGCATCCTTTACACAAACCATATGGTGAGAGTGTTTCAGTTCAACGCATTTTGTAGTCAAGGTTCTTCAGGAACCCAGAGGTGGTATGAAAATCAGGTTCTGTATTTATTAATTAGCATTCTGCAATCTTTCTGTAAGTACAGCTCATAACATTAAAGTGGTAATAAACCCAAAAGCAAATATTTATTATATTGCAGCTTACCAATTCCTAAATGTGATGGTTGTATTCATTTTTTTTAGTCTTTCTTTCTTCTATTTTCATATGTCTGTTGTTTTTCAAAAGAACAAGATCTCTTCCAGATGTATCAGTTTTCAGAGCTGGGACAAACCATTTAACACTAGCAGGGGTGCTTACAATGATAAGCTTGTGTTTATTTATATAAAACCTTTGTCCCAAAAGGAAAAAACAGTTTGTTGAAAGTGTGAGCTGGGGTTTGGCTTCAATTTGTTAGTATATTTAAATATGCTAGTACTTTAACACTCCTCTCCACCTAGGCTGACAATGCTGCTGTCTGCTGTGTCCCCTGTGCTTATTCATGCAGAGAAAAGAGAACAAATGCAGCCACCACATGATTAGTAAGCTGAAATATATTACATTTTTGGTTTTGCATTTAATACCGCTTTAATACTATATATTTTTCAATAACTGTATGCAGCCTACATTTTAAGGGTTTACCTTCACAACTGGTAGAAGGGACTGAAGCAGGGGAGAAGGAGAAGAGAGGGTACTTGAGTTATCCTTGGGAGGATAGAGTCACTATCTACAAAAGATTATATAATAATGAATGGCATTGGCTATTCCCTTCCATTCCACCTATGGTCATGCCTTGGTAAGGGTGGGTTGTGAATCAAGAACAAGGTAAACGCCTCTCTGAAGCCTTTGAGAAGTACAACATTTTATTTGTTGAATAAAGTCCAAGCAGTCAACTCATACTGAAAAATAAATCCATTTTATCTCTTAGATTGTAAGCTCTAACGACCAGGGCCCTCTGATTCCTCCTGTATTGAATTGTATTGCAACTGTACTGTCTGCCCTTGCTCAAACTGTTGGCGCTATATAAATCCCGTTCAATAATAATAATAAAAATATGGTACAAAGCAGTGGTTCTCAACCTCAGTCCTCAAGTACCCCCAAGGGGCCATGTTTTGGGAATTTCCCTTAGATAAAATAGCTCTTATCAATATCATGTCATTGATATTGATTTAACCACTTCAGCTCTGGAAGGATTTACCCCCTTAAAGCAGAGTTCCACCCATCTAAAAGTCAGCAGCTACAAAAAGTGTAGCTGCTGACTTTTAATAATCAGACACTCACCTGTCCCAGGCTCCAGCGATGCGGTCGTCTGCTGCCTTGTTCCTCTCCCCTTCCTCCGTGCAGCGCTGGCATTGTAACTGTGGGCACCCAGCTGCAGCTGCAAAGCCTGGCACGCACTGCGCATGCCTGAGCCATGCTGCAGCGTTCTGAATGGCCGGGCAATCTTCTGGGACCTGTGACGTGTAGCAGAAGATTGCCGGGAGGGAGGGGGGAGTGGTGAACTTCCTTCCGGCGCTGCAGAGCAAGGAGAAGAAATGGGAGCTGGATACTTGTCAAACCAGATATCCGTCCCCCTCCCCCCCCCCAAAAAAAAAATGATATGCCAATTGTAACATGTCAGGGGTTCACCAACACTTAAAGCGGAAGGGTGGAACTCT
>BLSH010000572.1:80803-93295 GCA_018402905.1 Glandirana rugosa
CTATAGACCAAACTGTTCATAGGTCGAGGGTAAAGAAGAGGAACGAGACGTCGCGGCCTTCCTTCAAGTGGTGAGGGGGGAGGGAGGGCCGTTAGAAGACGATGTGCAGTGTCCAGGGTCTTCTAACGGGCCGGTAAGTCTTGCGACGTCGTACCGAGTCCGTACGCGTCACGCACGGTCCGAAACGTCGACGTCGACCCACGGGTGTCAATGTTACGGTCGCGACGTGCCTCCTTCCCCTCTCCTGTGGTGAACTTCCTTCTGGCGCTGCAGAGCAAGGAGAAGAAATGGGAGCTGGATACTTGTCAAACCAGATATCCGTCCCCCTCCCCCCCCCCCCCAAAAAAAAATGATATGCCAATTGTAACATGTCAGGGGTTCACCAACACTTAAAGCGGAAGGGTGGAACTCTACTTTAATGACCAGGCCATTTTTTGCGATACAGCACTGCATCACATTAACTGACAATTGTGCGGTCATGCGACGTTGTACCCAAACAAAATTGACGTCCTTTTCTTCCCACAAATAGAGCTTTCTTTTGGTGGTATTTGATCAACTCTGCGGTTTTTATTTTTTGTGCTATAAACAAAAAAAGCAACAATTTTTTTAAAAAAACAATATTTTTACTTTTTTCTATAATAAATATTCCCCCAAAAATTAAAAAAAAACTAATGTATTCATCAGTTTAGGCCGATATATATTCTACTACATATTTTGGGTAGAAAAAATAGCAATACGTGTATATTGATTGGTTTGTGCAAAAGTTATATCATCTACAATATAGGAAATAGATTTATGGCATATATATTATTATTTTTTCTGTTACTAGTAATGATCAGCGATTTTTAGCGGGACTGTGACATTGCGGCGGACAGATCGGACACTTTTTTTTGGGACCAGTGACATTTATACAGCAATCAGAGCTAAAAACAGCCACTGATTACTGTATAAATGTCATTGGCAGGGAAGGGGTTAACACCAGGGGGCGATCAAGGGGTTAAGTGTTCCCTAGGGAGGTGTTTCTAACTGTGGGGGGAGTGTACTGACTGGAGGAGGAGAGAGATCGCTGGTCCTGGGTACTAGGAACAGACATTCTCTCTCTACTCCCCTGACAGAACAGGGATCTGTCTGTTTAGATTGACAGATCCCCATTCTGGCTCTCTGTGGAGCGTTCGTGGGTGGCCGACGAACATCACGGTCGCCAGCCACGCACATCGGCTCCGGGAACGCGCGCCTGCTATAGGTTTTAAAGGGACCGTCGTACCAGTATGACGATTTTCGCAGCCGAGCAAATCTGCCACAGTATGAGGCGGCTGGTCGGCAAGTAGTTAAAGCAGCTGTGCAAAGTAAAGGAGAACCTGAAAACATGGCCCATTGGGGGTACTTGAGGACTGAGGTTGAGAACCACTGGTGTAACGCACAGTATCACTGGGAAATGTACCTGTCCTTTCTATGACTCCGTGGGAACTTGTAGTCAATACCTTCTGTTGTTAATACATATAAAATACCTATTGTTTCCTGGTCACATTACTGGGTCATCTTAGGAATGTGCATTTTTGTTTCTACACTCACAAAAGGCTTAGTGATGATATGCTAGCATGACAGATAGCAACACAGAAAAATATATTTCTGAAGGCTACTAAAATACAAACAAAAAAGTTACATTATATCAAATATGTTAACTATATGATGCAATATTAGGCAACAAACTGACAATTGGTAGTTTTCCTGTATGTTCTATTATCCACTTGCTTACTGGGCACTTAATCCCCCTCCTGCCCAGACCAATTTTTGGCATTCAGCGCTGTCGCATTTTGAATTACAATTGCGCTGACGTGCGACATTGTACCCAAACAAAAATTTTTTAAATTTTTTTATCCACAAATAGAGCTTTCTTTTGGTGGTATTTGATCACCTCTGCGTTTTTATTTTTTTGCGCTATAAACAAAAAAAAAGCGACAATTTTGAAAAAAGAACAATATTTTTTGCTTTTTGCTATAATAAATATCCAAAAAAAAAAAAGATTCATCAGTTTTGGCCGATATATATATTTCTACATATTTTTGATTAAAAAATCGCAATCAGCGTATATTGATTAGTTTGCGCAAAAGTTATCGCGTCTACAATCTGTGGGAATTGATTTATGGTGTTTTTACTAGTAATATCGGTGATCTGCAATTTTTATTGGGACTGTGACATTGCAGCGGACATGTCTGACATTTTTTACACTTTTTTGGGACCATTGACATTTATACAGCGATCAGAAATTTAAATTGCCACTGATTACTGTATAAATGTCACTGGCAGGGAAGGGGTTAACACTAAGGGGGCAATCAAGGCGTTAACTGTGTTCCCTGTATGTGTTCTAACTGTATGGGGGCTGGGCTGGCAGGGACATAGCAGATCTCACTGATCCCAATCACAGGGATCAGTAGATCTGTCATGTCCCCCCTCACAGAACGGAGAACCACTGTGTTTACATTGGCGGTTCCCCGTTCCGCCGCTCTATTAGGTGATCGCGGGTCACGAGCGGACATCGAGTTTGCCCGACCTGCGGGCACGCCCACGCAATGTGCAATGGGCACAATAGTGTGCCGCCACTGGCTGTAAGTGTGCATGGGGGGCGCGCAAAGGGGCGGACATCCATGGACGTCCCCCGGCAATTCAGGTCTGTGCAATAGCCGCATTTCGGCTATATCGCGGATCTGTACTGGTTAATTGCCTGAAATTGTTTACACATTTATTAACAGAAGCTGTAAAAATAATTTTATGGAAATCACAGCACTGCTTCCAAACTGCTTTTAGCCAGTCTTTTCTGTCCTGCTGACACCTGTTCTCTTACTTACAGTTACTGCAAAAAGTATCTTCTATTTTATTTTGGGCTCAGCCAGGCCAAGAAAGTCAAAAAGATACTTGTGTCACCTAATAAAGATGTACAGTAAAATCTTGGACCACGAGTAACTTGATCTGCGAGTGTTTTATAAGATGAGCACATTTTTTTAAATACATTTTGACTAGATAAAGGAGTGATGTCTTGATATATGAGTAGAGTCATGTCACAACAGAGTATAAAAGAGAAGAGAGGCGCCTCTAAGTGCAGCAATATGGTTACATTTAATGAAGGTACAACATTTAGCAACTCACATAGTTGATGATTAAAAGAGGCACATCTAAGTATGCAGGCATCCGGGGTAAAACTGTCCACATAGACCGTCCTCTGCACCGCCTGCTCTCACCGCTGTCGGTCTGGAATCGTGACTGGGAAGACTATCCTGCAGCAGAGCGATCTGAAAGCGAGGCTTGAAACACTTGTGGAGCGCAGCATGGAAGGGATGATGGCGGTGGCGGTGCGGAGGACGGTCTACATGGACAGCTTTACCCCGGATGCCTGCGTACTTAGATGTGTCTGTTTTAATCATTAACTATGTGAGTTGCTAAATGTTGTACCTTCGTGACATGTAACCATATTGCTACACTTAGACGCTCCTCTCTTCTCTTTTATACTCTGTACTCCACTCTGTTGTGGAAGCGGCCATTTGTGGATGGACATTTTATGGGAACCATATGTGTGTAAACATAGTGCTTTGGATTACAAGCATGTTTCCGGAATGAATTATGCTCGCAATCCAAGGTTTTATTGTATATACATAAATAATAATGCGCTTCTGGTTACTATGCAAGAAATGGAATACTGAAAATGTATCAAAGTACAATCAGTGAATTGAATAGTCCATAAGGTTCAATATGGAAATAAGTCCATGTGCCAGTAACAATGAAAGCATATAGTGGAATGAAGGTGTATCTAATTCTTCTCAAGATAATGATATATCCCACCTGGTGGAAAACCACGTGAATTGTTAAGGAATTCCACCATACACACATGCCCTCCACCATAATCAAGCCTCTTACCAGATGGTTGTGATCCGAAATTACAGAGTTCAAACACACATGAGAAATAATGGACTCTAAGCGGGATCAGTATGGTCCACTGAATTTCAACATGTGATATTCCCCAATACCAACCCCACAACTTGCAAGCATATGAATGCTCCACTACATCCACAGAAAATCACTAGACATATATGCATTTCAACTAGTGGTAGATATTAAACCTATTAGGCTCAATGGCTGTGATTGACTCAGCCTGTCTCAGCCAACGAGGAGGGAGAGTCCCCATACAGCTGAGGCTATTGAGAACACCACTGGATTGGAGGGGGCTCAGGTAAGGATTGGGGGGGGGGGTCTGCGGGGAGCCGCTACTCCCAGAAGGTTTTTTTCACTTTATGCATAGAATGCATGAAGGTAACAAACCTTCAGCCTTTAGAACCACTTTAAATATTCAAGGGGTTTCATTTCATCCCACCACACTGAAATCTGGAGGAGGGAGGGCCACTTGGCCCTTTTTTTGTTTGTGTACCCTATTGCTACAACCGTTTTACTACGAATGCAGCAAGATGTAGAATTAGCCAGTACTGGGCACTGAGGTCGGAATGTCCCTACTGGACATTCTTTCTTAAGTGTACTCCCTATCTGGCCATTGCACCCATCACACTGACAGGTGCATGGCTGAAGAGTTTTATAGGGTGGTGAGTGGTACCCAGTGGAGAACCATAAGGCTAGCTCTTGCTGATTAACAGCACATGGCATTTGGCTGGCCAATGGCTGCTTTTAGTCCAATATTGGGTTTCAAATCTACCCATTGCCATTCATTATCAATCTATAGTAAATTGGACCAGATAGAGAAATAGTCTCTTAGTGTGTGCCCAGTAAATTAAGTAATTTACACAATATGGGCATTGCCATGATATCACCAGTACCTGTAACTCCTTTTTTACATTCAGCGGAGACATGCCCTGCTCCGTGTACCAGTGTTAATTTCATCGACAAAAGTATTTTCATCAAAGTTTTTGTCATCGGCATGCTTTCAATGAAAAAAAAACAAACGAAAGTCAATAAAAATTTTCGTCAATTGATGAAAACGATGGCAAAAATCTATTCCATTTTTCATCAATGAACACGGAACAAAAATGTGAGGAAGGGACATTTACCCACCTTAACTTGTGCTTTCCATGGAGCTTCGCCTGTCTGTTAAAGCATCAGCCTCCTGATAAGCTGTATTGGCTGAGAGATGCAGGCTCCATCTGTCTGCCTGCTGCCTGGGAGTTCTGGAACAACGCCCTGCAAAGCACGTGGTGAGTGTTTCCCCTCCCAGCAAGGTAGCAGCACTGTGTAAATAACAGCCTCCGCAGACCAGTTTTCTGCCCTGTGCACTCCCTCACTCCAATTTACTTCCCCATCTCCACTACATGTTATTAGATATTTACTCCAGGAGTATATAATGAGTTTGAAAATTCTAGAGAAATGCTTAAATAATGATTTACAATTTAACTAAACCCATTCGATTTCAGTTGACTAAAATGTACTGGAGATTTTAGTCGACTAAAATATGACTAAAACCAAAACAATTCACATGACTAAAATGTGACTAAAACTAAAATGACATTTTAGTCAAAAGACAGTAACTAAAACTAAATCAAAATTTGACATCAAAATTAACACTGCCATGCATCAGTAAACCTTTGTACATCAGCTCAGAGCTCGTCCTAATTACTGCCAGTTTCCTAATCTGCACACCGGAAGTAGTTCTTTAAGAACCTGCCTCTTCCGTGGTGACAGGTTCCTAAAGTCTCGGTAAATAAAATTACCTGAGTTTGGCATATGTGCTAATAATGGTACCAAAACTGGCAAGGATGCTTGCCTAAATTAGGCTCAATTATTAATAGAAAAACACCACCAGAAAAGTGTTATTGTAGCTTCACTGAATTTTCCCGAACAGGCCTTGAATCTTTGGATTGTGCAACCGTTTAACCAAGTAATACACTGAACATTTCCTCAATGCTATGAGAGATTTAACCATTTTTAGAAATACAGAGGGTGCCTGACTGATAATAAACCATGATGACATAGGAGGAAATATTTGTAAATTATTAGACTCTTACAAGAAAGTGATTATACAACTTACAGTAGTGAAATTACTGAATAAATAAGGGGGTAAAGTGGAGTTTAGCTTTAACGCAATGCAGTGGCGGCCGGTCCATAAGAAGCGCAGGGGAGCCACATCCCCAAAGTTTCTAAAGTTAGTTTGCCAAAGAAGAAAGCTACTTTAACATATTACAAGCTTTTAGTTTAATTATCATTTATTAAAAAATAAATTGCACATGTCTGTACACTGTGCGGGGAGCTGGACTAATGGGTGTCTATTAGGTCTGTAAATTTGATGTGAGCATGTGACTTGAGGCTGAGGCTCTAATTGGCTTGTCTCAGGTTGTCCTCAGGACACAGAGCATTGTGCCCTGAACCCTCCCACTTTTGATTTTAGCGAATTAATATTCATCATCGCAGCACTTTCAGTTTACGGCTTCTCGTCACGTGGAATGCAAAGCATCCTCTGGTGAGTGCAGTTAGTGCACATAGATGTGTTAGCTTCTCTGAATGTACATTGATAGAGACAGCGTGAGTGCGGACCTCGAAGGGTTTGTTTGTGCCCCCACAAATTTTTTTAGCACCAGCTGCCACTGACGCAATGAATATTTAGGGTAGCTATGCACATGTTATTAATGCACCATGTGGGCAACCTCAGAGAGATTACAAGTAGAGTTGAGCGAACCCGAACTGTAAAGTTCGGGTTCGTACCGAACTTTGGGGTGTCCGGGACCCAGACCCGAACCCGGACTTTACAAAAAAAGTTTGGGTTTGGGTTCGGGGTTCTGGTATTTTATTCCACGTGTTGAATAG
Source organism: Glandirana rugosa (assembly GCA_018402905.1). Taxonomy (NCBI): domain Eukaryota; kingdom Metazoa; phylum Chordata; class Amphibia; order Anura; family Ranidae; genus Glandirana; species Glandirana rugosa. The sequence goes on from BLSH010000572.1 coordinate 87,599, forward strand.
CTGCCAAGGGCAGCCAATCAACAAGTGTTTCACTGGTTTGTCCTTAGAAGCCATCACAGCCATGCCTACTAATGGCATGGCTGTGATTGGCCAGTGCATCATGTGACCCAGCTGGAGACACCGTGCTGCATGTCATATGCTCTCAGGCTAGTTTAGGGAGAGGATGCTGCTGCCTCTCTGAGGGACAGATTGCAGATATTATATAACATCTCATTCTGCATTACTGAACGATCTGATTGTGGACTAGGTAGAGATTACTAGTACTGCTGCTTTGAGGGACAGATTGCAGACCTCATCCTGCTGCACAAAACAATCTGACTGGACTAGGTAGAGTCTACTGCTTAGAGGGACAGATTATTGTTCTAAAATCATCTCCAAGTTCTATAGGGAAAGGTTCCAGCTGTTGCTTTAAGGGACAGATTATTGTTTCTTGCACAAAATTAAAAAGTGCATCTACATTGCTGGTTTAAAAAAAAAAAAAAATTCCAAAAACTACATTTGCTGCCAACGGTACATTTCTTGCACAAATATAAAAAAATGTCTACATTGCTGGTTTAAAAAAAAAATATTCTAAAAACGACATTTGCGGCAAGCGGTGCATTTCTTGCACAAAAATAAAAAAAGTCTACATTGCTGGTTTAAAAAAAAAAAAATTCTAGACCCGTACACCCCCATCTCCCTTATCTGTATCGATAGGTTCGCCCTGTACTATACGTGACCATATCCTGGCTATTGCAAATGTATACCTTTTTCTGTACTCCCATATTGAGACATAACATCGAATTGCATGTTTCCTGTTGTAACTCAAAACCTCAATAAAACTCTTGAACAAAAAAAAAAAAAAAAATTCTAAAAACTACATTTGCGGCCAGTGGTGCATTTGTTGCACAAAAATAAAAAAAACAGTGTTGGCTACCTCCTCCTCCTCCACCGCCACTTCCACCGCCTCCTCAACCTCCAACTCCACATCCACCTCCATTTTTTATTTTTTTATGTGATTTTAACTTAAAAATTATTTTAAGTTATTTCCCTATCCCCATTTCTTTGTAGGGCACTTGTCCGACTCTTACCCCCATTTTCCTTCCTTTTGCAGACCTCTAGGACTTGCCAGGACTTTGTTACAGCCATTTTTGTGCCTAAAAGTTCGGGTCCCCATTGATTTAAATGGGGTTCGGGGTCCGGGATAAAGTTCGGGTCAAGTTCGGTCCCGAACCCGGACTTTTTCCCGAAGTTCGGCCGAACCTGCCGAACCCGAACTTCCAGGTGTTTGATCAACTCTAATTACAAGTTGTGAGTTTCAGAAATGCTTGATATTACATTTTTTCCAATTGTTTCTTTTTTTTTTTTGGTGTATAAGAAGGTAACCCCACCATGCCACCAAGTCCGGGACAAGATGGCAGTAATATGCACTCACCCTCTCACTGTCTGAGAGCTATGAAGCTCAAGCTAGAACAAAGTCCATCAAGTTCAAGCTATTTTATATCCTACTGGGGCAGTATAGTATTGATCAAGACGTTACATGTAATCATGCATTAGATCATTGGCTAACACTGTAAAAGGTAACAGACGACATACTGAATCCTACATAAGCTGTTTTGTATTAGCAGAAATGATTACCTGTCATAACAAAGTCCTTGCTGAGACACACTTGGCAATGGTACAATTCACATCATGTGCACCTCATGATATGAAGTCTGTTTGAAGCATTGAGCTGGCATATCCCATGCAACCTCCCATCTACTCTTTAACTTGACTGTTGCTTAAAACCCTGGTGTCTAAACATTTTCCTTCCAAACAATAGAAAGCACATTTAGTTTGACAAATTAAATTGTGCATTTGCCCTTGGGTTTCTCAACATAGATCATAAGCTTAAAAGTCATACAGAGGTATCATATGATAGTTACTCTTTTACAGTATATAACATGATCTTAAATGGTTCTTTCATCTGTAGCCAAGTTCACCGCAACTGTATAGATTGCAGGTCAATGCTTAAAAAGAAACTCCATACAAGTTAAATCAGACAGTTTATCTCTAAAACTAGCCATGAAGACTGCATCTGTGTTGGGAGGGACCATGCCCGTGAAAAGGTTCTGATAATAGTCTCTCAAATGCTCCCGTCTGCTCCTTCCTCCATTGCAGCTGGCACCAAAGATGCCCTGTGCCGGCTGGCATTGCAGCCTATAAGCGTTAAAAGTCAATCCTCCATTATATAGCAGTGCCCAGGCTTAGCTATTGATCGCTAGGCCTAATCATTGTTACATGGCAGGAGGTCTACTCAGATTCACTAAGTATTTTGTGTTGGCTATGGAATGTTGGGAGAGTGATGAAGAATTGACAATCAGTCTCTTGAAATCAGAAAACCCACTCAATTCACTTTATATCACTGCAGGCTTATATCTTGACTCAGTAATGCTAAATGCACCAGCCCCTGATGACGTAGATTGGGCTGAATCACACCTGTAAGATTTCACGGCACTTATTTTTATGTCATAACATTTCTCTGTTTGTGAGTACCTCTCTGGTTTTAATAAATACTATATCATTTTACTGGATTATGCTACATGGAGTGTTTTCTTCCTCCTTACGGTTAATGCTGAATACATCCATTGAAATGGCTATTGGTCCCTGGTGGATCGATGAATGTATCTCATATGCATTTATGACCTCAGTATACAGGGGTCATACCTTTCTGGTAAGAAGCCTAATATTCCAATGGTGGTGGATCACTGAAGTTGGCACTCATGGAGAATCATTTCTAATCTTTTCACATAAAGGATTTATATTTGATTTGGACTTTATATTAATTTTTATACATGATACCATGGTGTTATCTTTCCACTGTAATTTATTTCACTGGTTTATGAGTATTTTTTTTTTTGAACATTTATTTAAAGGGATAGCAGAACTTTTTTTTAGCATTGGTTATTCATTATCATGTATTTGGATATTTTGAGTGCAATTTCCCACTTTGAAATTTTGGTTGCATATTAAAAGATATTTGTTTGCATTGAGCGCAGAGTTTATTTGGGTAAATATCTTGAATCATACTGTACTTTGCTATGCAGGGCAAAGCCACAGGTTCGCTTCAATGCCCCCTTCATCAGCAGCACATACTTTCCTTTCCTTTTGCTCCCTCGCTGTTACCATCAGCTGCCAGGAGCAAAGAAATGAAGTCCAGCATAAGCGGTCAACAGATGACCAGATAGCTAAAGCTAGCCATACACACTTAGCTTTCTTCTCCATAACATAGAAGGTGGTGCTCTGTAGTCCTCCGAGATACTTGAACAATGCTGTATAATAAGCAGTGCAGCACAGGCAGAGAGCACAGGAAGTTAGCGGCTTATCAAGATGTCAGGCAGGATCAACGGTTATTTTTTGAACGTATCAAACAGATATAACAAAATGTTTTCAACTGTATATTTTACAAAGTAAAAGGGAGCAGATAAGGGCAACTCATTGTTAGGGTTTACATACACCTTAAAGTGGTTGTAAAGGCTGACATTTTTTTTTACCTTCATGCATTCTATGCTTGAAGGTAAAAAACCTTCAGTGTGCAGCTCCACCCCCCCCCCCCCAATACTTACCCAAGGCCAATCTCGATCCAGTAATGTGCACGAGACCCAAGGCTCTCTCGGGTCTCTCTCTAGTTGTTGGCTGAGATGCAGCAACAGGAGCCATTGGCTCCCACAGCTGTCAATCACAGCCAGCGAGGCGGGAGTGGGGGGCTGAGCCATGCTCTGTGTCTTATGAACACAGAGAGCTCGGGATCATGCATGCACAAGTGCTTCCACAGAAAGCGGCTTGCTATGGGGGCACTCGGCAAGGGGGAGGGGCCTAGAGCGCAGGGGACCAGAGAAGAGGAGGATCTGGGCTGCTCTGTACAAATGGTTATATAGAATGCACTGCGCTTGGTTGCAATACATAGGAGTCAAATAATCACATTAGTCCATAACAGTTCAGCAGACAGGAAAACATTAACATCCCATTCCGGTGTGTCCAAAAAGTGCTTGTGCTCTTTAAAATAGGTGACAGTGCTTCACAGTGCTGCTAAGGTCCTCCACATGGATATGCACTCACCCTTATAATTGGACCACCTATCACTAGTGTGGTCACGTGTGCTTTGTGGGGTAACCCCTGCCGATCTGTTTGATGTTTGGCTCCTTATGGTAGTATCCTCCCAACCGTCCCTGAATGGGCGGGATTATCCCACAGACTGAAGGCTTTCCTGCAATCCCGCAGAGGCAGGCAGAATCCCGCACAAAGCCATTGCACAGAGCAGGTAAGTGTAACATGTTTGTTATTTTTTTTAAAATATTATTTGTTCTTTTACAATCACTTTAAAGTATAACTAAAGGCAAAACTTTTTTTAGTTTTGGATAGAGTGGAGTGGGATTAGAACCCCGGTCAGTTGTCCTTGCAGTCTGCTCCCCCGTTAAAGAGACTCACCCTTTCTATTTGTCCTGTTTACTATTATCATTGAAAGTGAAAATAAAAGAAAATCCCACATTTTGGGTTGTCCCCTGAAAAGTAATAGAGGGGAAATCTTCCAGTGGGGACACTAGTTCTGGCCTGGGGGTCGCCAAGAAATTCTGTTAATTTCCAGGGATATCCTTTGACTTCCGGTTTTTACTATGGGACAGGAAGTGAAGGGAAAACTTTGCAATGGGACACAGATGGCAAAAAAAAATATGACAGGAGTTATAAAAAACAGTTTTGCCTATAGTTCTGCTTTAAGAATCCATTTGCTAGAATTACATAGTGTCACAAACGTGAAGTGACGATCACCTTCTACTGTTCATGAAGCTTGGTGAGAACTGACAGATACAATGAGTAGGTTTGTCTTAGTTTGCATGAGATGCAATGATTCCCATGACTGGCCACATACAACGGTTCAAACTTGACTGAACAATCTGTAGGGTCAGGTATTTCTGCTGACTAAACTTGTCTGCTGGATGAACAACCATTCAGACTTTCCTTTGGAATACATTGCTTCAGCAGCAAGGAATGTAAATCTACATAAATAATGAATGGCAATGTGGAACCGGAGAAATATGATTGGCAGAGTAATCTGCTTCGCTTTCTAGTTTCCTATCCAGCGTCTCATAGCACGTTTATAACTGTTTATGTCCGGACACAAAATGTCTGGTAACAGCAGAGAAAACAAATACTGCCAAATCTTACAATAGTGGCCTTTATATGTGGCAGAATTTCACTTGAACGTGAGACATCTGCATGGACGATGAGTCAGCAATTATAGTCACGATAAAAAATGACATGTCATTATACCAGTATACCAGCCCTCCAAGATTTATACCTTTTGCATAGCTTCTAAGAGGAGCTAAAGGATAGCTATACACAAATAATTGAAAAAGATTTAATGCTTTTTTGAGTATTTGCAGATGTAGTATGTTATCTTACATAGAAGTGTAACCACCATGTCTACTAACCTCCAACCTTTTTTATTTGGGTGGAAAGTACCTTCAAATTATTGCTTCTACCTGGAGCCCATTAGCAGTGTAACACAAGGACTTCCGATGTTGGTACGCAAATACCGGTGGCGCCCACATCTCAAGTTGCTGTGATTTAGAGTAAGCCACAGTACTAGAGTTATGTAGAAGCAGTGGTGCCCCCCCCCCAAAGTTCCCAAAGTTAGCTTGCCAAATAAGAAAGCTACTTTAAGATGTTAAAAAATGTTAG
>BLSH010000572.1:94747-107926 GCA_018402905.1 Glandirana rugosa
TCATACCAGACTCGTGACTGTCCGACTGGGGGGGGTGTGGAAGTAAGAGACGTTGTTACAACCGTCGTGAGTATGCAGATAAAGTTGAAGAAACCAACTGGTACCACTCCGGACAAGACTCACCTTGGACAGGACCATTTGACGACATACCAGAACCTGTGGCACGACGTCGAGTCAAAGTCCCAAAACCTTTAGAAGAATATCGGATCCGGTAGAAATACATCTCGTTGTTAAGAAAAAAAATCTATGAGTCTTTCAAGAAACGGTACTCCACGGTACAACTTGAAGGTCACTGGTCATACTCTCTTACTCTCGCTATTGTGGTTTAAATTGTGTGGACGAGGGGTAAGTGTAGACTTTGGAACATTGTGATTGCTGTGGTCCCTACCTTTTACCGACTAACCCGGGTTAAACCTGTAAAAATGAATCCCCACATGAGTGAAAACAACGGTCGACAAATCTGTAATTACTGACACACAACTCAATAAAACTCCCCTGTTGTTACCAGGACAGGTTCCACTCAGAACAGGCCTCACCATGGTCAACCAAAGAAGTTGAAATAGACGTATGAGTGCTGCCAACATTGTTGCAGAGAATGAAGGTGTGGGGGGGGTCAGCCTGTCAGTGCTCAGACCATACTTCACACACTGCATCAAATTGGTCTGCGTGGTTGTCATCCCAGAAGGAAGCCTCTTCAAAAGATAATGCACAAGAAAGCCCATAAACAGTTTGGGGAAGACAAGCAGACTAAGGGCATGGATTACTGGAACCATGGCCTGTGGTCTGATGAGACCAAGATTAACTTATTTGGTTCAGATGGTGTCAAGCGTGTGTGGCGGCAACCAGGTCAAGCATGGTGGTGGGAGTGTCATGGTTTGGGGCTGCACGTGTGCTGCCGGCACTGGGGAGTTACAGTTCATTGAGGGGACCATAAATGCCAACATGTACTGTGACATACTGAAGCAGAGCATGATCCCCTCCCTTCCGAGACTGGGCCACAGGGCAGTATTCTAACATGATAACGACCCCAAACACACCTCCAAGATGACCACTGCCTTGCTAAAGAAACTGAGGGTAAAGGTTATGGACTGGCCAAGCATATCTCCAGACCTAGACCCTATTGAGCATCTGTGGGGCATCCTCAAATGGAAGGTGGAGGAGTGCAAGGTCTCTTACATCCACCAGCTCCGCAATGTCATCATGGAGGAGTGGAAGAGGACTCCACTCCAGTGGCAGCTCTAGTGAACTCCCAAGAGGGTTAAGGCAGGACTTGAAAATAATGTTGGCCACACACAATATTGACACTTTGGGCCCAATTTGGACATTTTCATTTAGGGTTGTACTCACTTTTGTTGGCAGTGGTTTAGACATTAATGGCTGTGTGTTGAGTTATTTTGAGGGGACAATTTACACTGTTATACAAGCAGTACACTCACTACTTTACATTGCAAAGTGTAATGTCTTCACTGTTGTCACGTAAAAAGATATAATAAAATATTTACAATAATGTGAGGGGTGTACTCACTTTTGTGAGATACTGTATATTATACAATTTTCTTGTACAATTTTCAGATTTACCAAAACCATATAATATGAGGTCACAACTAAACACTTTCAATTTGGGCAGGCCCTTGCACTACATAGTTGAAGGTAAATCTATAGGAAATTGAATAAGAAAATTGTATAATGTATGGCCAGCCTTAGAGAATAGAGTATAAGAAGAAATAACTAGTAATGAATATAGCACAGTGCAGTGCAGTTTAGTGCACAAACAGTTACTTTTTTCTTGTGGGGAAGGGGGGGGGGGTTACACCGCTCTAACAAGGAGGAAGGCTGGAGATGGTAGACCAGGTGGGCGACCACAGGGATCTCTGGAAAAGCTCCACACGGGGAAGGCAGAAGGCGTTTCTGTTCTAGACGTCCAGGAGCAGCAGAAGTCCCAGGGGGTGTAAAAGGAGGCGGCTGAACTTAAAAGGCAGTATTCCAGAGCAAGCTAGTACAGACACACTTATTTTCCATTACTTAGACAGCGCCATATCCAAGCACCACCTTTATCTGTTTCACATCCCACCTACGGGAGGGAATTTTTGGAAGGCAGCAGTCTAACAGCACAACCCATAAGCGCGGTACACACCCCTAAATCATCCGGTCATTCCACATGCATGCACGCCTCTTCTATTGTATTGTTTGAATATAAACAAGTGTCTCATTGGTTGTTGTTTTGCATTGAGCTTATGTCATGTGACTGTGCCTTGGAGGCTGATTGGCTGCTTGTGAAGCCATCAAGTCCTTTTGTTATCCATGTCTGAATCATATAAATTAAAGCAGCAAGCATGGATAGGCAGGACTGTTTTTAGAGCTTGCAATGTGAGAACAGCTATGGTGTCTGTCTTACTTGCTTTAATACGAGTGCACTCAAATGCATTATGCAAAAGAGCTGAAAAGTGTGCTTATTAGCGCAGGCAAAATATAATGCACACAAGGTATTATAATTGTTCCCACACCAGGTAGACAGAGCTGCTATAGGCACCCTTACCAAATAGCAAGGATATACTCAAAGGTGTGCGTAGCCTATTGCACACTAAAGCTCAAAAACATGTGTGTGTGTGTGTCTACTTATATATGACCCCGGCACATTGATCTCCCTTCCGGCATAGTGAAAGAGAAGAGTGTAAACACTGTTGTTATGGCATAGCCGGCAAGAGGAAGATCTTTCCCATATTCCTGCCTGCACACCGAGCGATAATACTAATGTGCATGGGGTGATTAGGGTGTGCCAGATGTGTGAGCATGCCTATGCATATACTGTAGCTCAATGCCATCTTGAAGCAGACTTGCTCTGCTATTCCCTATACCCCTGGACATTATACAATAAGCCCCACCACTGACCATGGTGAGCAGGCATATGTCAATGAGGGGAATGATACAAGACCAGTTGCAAGCGTAGATTCTACACTTAAAGTGGCTGTCAACTCTGGACAACCACTTTAACCTACAGGGAAGCTTATAATAAGGCTTACCTGTAGGTTCCGTGCATATTTCCTAAAACTGCAACACGTCATTGGCACATGCGCAGTGAAGAAATGGGCAGCTGTGCCATTTTTTCACTGTGATTGTGCCGCGATTGGCGGCTCCCACGCCAATCACAGAGCCGGAGTCCGTGGCCCCGGGAAGGGGGGCGAAGATGGATGCTTCCTGGAGCGGGGACAGCGCGGGCTTCCAATGCAGGTAAATGACACATAATAAGCTAGTATGTGATGCATACTAGCCTATTATGTTTTTACTTTGCAGGGTAATAAAGAAGAAGCAAACCCATCGGGGTTTACTTCCTCTTTAAGCTGGCTTTACAACAGTAGCGTGTTATTTGAAAAAAAATATTTTTGGAACATTTGATCAATTTTCTAATGGTTAGTGGGATCAAATCTAAATTCCTTTTTGACTGTATTGATGGGAAAATATTTTTCAAACAAGCAAAATTCTAACTGAATGTGTTTTTTGTTTGGGAAAAAATGTACATACTGTAATGTGCATGTTCTAGGCGCAAAACAAACATGTTTAACCACTTCAACCCCAGAAGGATTTACCCCCTTCCAGACCAGAGCACTTTTTGCGATTCGGCACTGCGTTGCTACAACTGACAATTGCGCAGTCGTGCGACGTTGTACCCAAACAAAATTGATGTCCTTTTTTCCCCACAGCTTTTTTTTGGTGGTATTTGATCACCCCTGCGGTTTTTATTATTTTGCACTATAAACAAAAAAAGAGCGACAATTTTGAAAAGAAAACAATATTTTTTACTTATTGCTATAAAAAATATCCAAAAAAAATGTAAAAAAAATTTATTTCTTCCTCAGTTTAGGCCGATATGTATTCTTCTACATATTTTTGGTAAAACAAAATCGCAATAGGCATATATTGATTGGGTTATGCAAAAATGATCACGTCTACAAACTATAGGAATAGATTTATGGCATTTTTCTTTCTTTTTTTTCTTTACTAGTAATGCCGGCGATCTGCGATGTTTATCAGTACTGCGATATTGAGGCAGACAGATAGCACACTATTGAAACTTTTTTGGGACCAATGACATTTATACGGTGATCAGAGCTAAAAATAGCCACCGATTACTGTATACATTTCACTGGCAGGGAAGGGGTTAACTGTAGGAGCGATCAAGGGGTTAAGTGCGTTCCCTCACTGTGTTCTAACTGTGTGGGGGCTGGGCTGGCCGGGGCATGAAAAATTGGACTGTTCCTGATTACTGGATCTGTCATATGTCCCCTGACAGCAGGGCCGGTGCTACCACTGGGGAAACTAGGCAGCCATCTAGGGTGCATTGCTGCCTAGGGGCGCCCGGCCTCTGGTTTCCCTCCACGTTTGCATGCTCTGCACGCTGCAGCATGTAACACCATCTCAGGCAGCTGCTTCGTCCGACCAGTAGTATAATTAGAGGCGCAGCACTGGAGCCAGCGCTAGAGGAAGCAGAATCAATGCTTCCTGTATAGCGCCGACTCCTGTCACATGGGCAGGTCAAAGGGGGTGGAGTCAGGGTTGGAGTCAATGGGGGCGCCAAAATGAGGTTTCGCCTAGGGTGTCAAAAAACCTTGCACCAGCCCTGCCTGACAGAACGGAGATCCACCGTGTTTACACTGGCAGATCTCCGTTCTGCCTCTGTAACAGGCGATCGCCGGCAGACATTGAGTCCGCCCGCGAATGCTCACGCAGCGTGCGAGAGAGCACGCCGCCGGCAGGCCGGCTCCCACCCGCAGCTGCAGCTGCGTGAGCCGCCGTACAGCTACGGCGATTCATGCAGCAGTGCCAACCTGCCACCGTATTATGATGGCAGCCGGTCGGCAACTGGCTAATACATCTGGGATTCTATTCAAGTAGCAGGTATTGCCAAAATTTTAAGGGCTTTAGAACAAAATGAGTTAACTTAATGGTGGCAAGATCGAATGCCCTGATGGACAATTTTTCAGAATTTTAAGCTTGAATGAAATTATACTGATGTAAGACAAGCGTGTGAGTGCAAATATTTGATCTTTTTCTAAAATCCAAAGATTTTATTGTATTTGGTCAGTGCACTCTTCCTCTATTCTTCTATTGTAACCCAACCTAAGGTAGTTTTGTAGTGCTGAGTGATAGACCATATATAACTCAGCATACAGAGAATGTACATTATTTTTTCTGTCATTCCCTGGTATTTTGATCACCCTAATGATTTCTTTAGTGGGATGCAATTCTGGCAGAGACTGCAAGTTGTATAGCGACATAAAATGGTCTTTGTAAGAAAGCTCATTATAGAAGGCTTAATAGCCCTGATTTTAGGAGCCACAAGTTTTGGTTTCAATGTAATAAATAAAGGGTATCTACGTTTTCAGTCAGCAGATTCCATTCCCTGTGATGAATTGCAGTGTGAGCTGATACATTGAACAATGCATTCAAAGGCGGCTCTAGACTTTGTGAGGCCTTAGGTCAATCTGAGACATGAGGCCCCACTCACGCCCATAATGGGAAAAATAATTAAAGTGATAAAAATTAACTGTATAAATTGCATATATTAAGAGTTTTAAATCCTATGAACTATGAATTCACAGTTTATAAAATTTTCTATAACCAATTCTTCGGACCTGCCAGCAGAGATGATTGGTTCCTCTCCCCCCAGTGTCCGTGAGCCAAGTGAGCGGTTGAAGCGGCATACGCAAGTCCCGCCCACATATGAAAACGGTGTTCAAACCACACATGTGAGGTATCACCATGATTGTTAGAGTGAGAGCAATAATTCTAGCACTATACCTACTCTGTAACTCAAAACTGGTAACCTGTAGAAATTTTTAAGTGCCAAAGTTTGTTGCCATTCCACGAGCGGGCGCAATTTTGAATCATGACATGTTGGATATCAATTTACTCGGCGTAACATTATCTTCCACGATATGGAAAAAATTGGCTTAACTTTACTGTTGTCTTAAAAAAGCGTATTTTCTTAAAAAAAACTGCGCTTGTACGACCGCTGTGCAAATACGGTGCAAAAAAAAAGTATTGCAACAACCGCCATATTATTCTCTAGGGTGTGAAAATATACAATGTTTGGGGGTTTTAAGTAATTTTATAGCAAAAAAACTGGTTTTAACTTGTAAACACCAAGTCCAAAAAATAGGCCCGGATATGAAGTGGTTAATCAAATATATATATTGCAGACTGCAGACATGATACAGGAGATGGTCAGAGACTGCAGATATGATACAAGAGATGGTCAGGGACTGCAGACATGGTACAAGAGATGGTCAGAGACTGCAGACATAATACAAGATATGGCCAGAGACTGCAAACATGATACAGGAGATGGCGAGAGACTGCAGACATGATACAGGAGATGGTCAGAGACTGCAGACATGATACAGGAGATGGTCAGAGTCTGCAGACATTATACAGGAGATGGTCAGAGACTGCAGGCATGATACAAGAGATGGTCAGAGACTGCAGACATGATACAAGAGATGGTCAGAGACTGCAGACTAGTTACAAGAGACGGTCAGAGACTGCAGACATGATACAAGAGATGGTCAGAGACTGCAGACCTACTACAGGAGATGGTCAGAGACTGCAGATATGATACAAGAGATCATCAGAGACTGCAGACATAATACAAGAGATTGTCAGAGACTGCAGACATGAACGGGTTGAAATTGCACTGCACCTGGGTCACATGTGAATTGCACAGAATGCACAGTGTGTTCCTGTGCGATTCATGGTGTGAACCTGCCCTGTGTCCTGGAACCCACACTTTGCTCCAGTAACTTGCCTGGAAAGGGGGCACTACTTTGGGCACTGAGAGGATTTGTCCACATCTCTTGTTTGGTGCCTCGAGCCACCCCCTTTGTGGCAGACAGCAGCTGTTTGATTGGGGGGGTGGATATGTGCTAGGGGTGCTTTGGGAGCAGAGAATACGTGCTGAGGGGTGGATTTCATATCCAAGCCCCCTTGTAGGACAAGTCCCCTAGCACATATTCTCTCCCCCCAATCACTCCAAGTGAACTGCGTGGTTGTCCCCCCTCCCTCACCTTCTTCTTCAGCCCCCCCCCCTTTGCAAGGCTCACTTTAAATTACACAGACCACAGACCTCAGACCTGTGCGCTCTTGGTACAGTGGTGAGCCCCCCCCACTCCGTGCACAGGAAAACATCACAGCAGGAGGGGTGGGTTCAGTTCACTCTGCTCCGCAGTGCATTGTGTGTGTCAGGCAGCTGGGGAGAGATGCCGGCTGTGTACACAATGAAGCTCGTGACGTGTGGGAATGGAGACACCCTGCACAAGCCGCGGGCATTGCTAGACTATGATTCGCTGGGACTCTGAGTCAGGAATGGATCATATTCCAGGACGGGCCCGGCGAATCATCATGGTTGAGGTATGGGCAAATTAGATGGCTGCGAGGCCCCTGGGGTTGCGAGGCCTTAGGTGACCGCCTAATTTGGCTAATTAGAGAGCCGCCTCTGAATGCATTTATGCTGGACATGGGCTTTCTGATTACCTGTGGATCCTGTGAATTTTAAAACTTAAAAAAATGTAGCATGTAATTGTGACATTGTACATACAGTAGGTGACTGAACAATACCTTATTTCCTTAGAGAAGATATCTTTGTGACAGCTTTCATCTGAACATACTATGGTGTTAAAAAGCTGATGCCCAATTGCACATTATTGCCTTTTGCACTAGTTTTAAAGGGAAGTTATAATAGTTTGGGGGTAATTTTAAAGTGTATACTGTATGTTTTTTAATTAATATTTTTTTTTCTATGTTTATAACATCTTTTTTTTACAAAAAAAAAAAAATTAATACAAGGTGCATCCACGGCAATAGAATTACAGAGCACTATAAGATGGGAGTTGTAAAGAGAGATTACAGCAAAATCTGCTTACTTTCAGACTGTCTCTTTCTGCTTAAAATGTTGTAGGGAACTATATTAATAGGCAAGCAAAGAGGGTCAAGGAATGAGACTAAGTCACTGTTCTGACTCATTTACCCGTGTGCATAAATTTTCATTTTGAGCCTGAGCATCTTGAGAAAATAAAGAAAGCTGCAGGTAAAAAATGAAGGCACTTACCTGTTCCTGCACATACCCACAGCAATCTCCAAAACCTGTTGTTAAGGCCAAATGCTGTGCTGTTTTTGCATGCAGGCCCTGATACCTCATCTTAGTGCTGAAGCTTGCCTTTTCCAATCTGCCTTATGCACATTCCTATTGGCCAGTTAGGCATCATACACACTGGGCAGTAAGCACCCAATAACATTGCCTGGAATTCTAGCAGTTTGTGTATTCTTCCCTGAGTACATACTTTAGAACGGCTCAGTGTACATCCAGCTTGTCCAGTCGCAGACTTATACTGGCAGAGGGGCTGAATGGAGCACCTGTGCCTTCAACCCACACCTAATAACCGGAGTTGCATGCACCGAGGCTAAATGTCTATGTACATGAAGCTTTAGATAATGTATTATAATATTAGGCCAATAGGCATGTGTGGGGCAGGAGGTAACACCAAGGTGGAGGCTTTTTAAGTTAACGGGATATTTTAAGTGGAAGTAAACCATCCTATTGTTTTCAGCCAAGGAAGCCACCATCTTGGCCTCTGTTTGATCTTCAGCTGCCATGGTGCTGCACATGTGATCCGTTATGACACCAGCCATTGGATGGTTTGACAGTTTGGTTGAGAGCACAACCAATGTGACAGTTATTCCTGGCACGTGCCGGAAATTTAACTTTTTTATATGGTTAAATCTATGGGTTTTCTTTCCACATTAACTACAGTATTCACATTAGTACAATAGTTTTTGAAAGCTTCCAACCTCTAACAATTGTACAAGTTTTGGAGTGTTACATTTTTCAATCAGGATTAATCAGAAGATGACAATCTAGACAATAAATATTGTCAATCAACTAGCTTGGAAAGATTAAAGAGGAAGTAAACGTCCATCTTTAAGTTTTACCTATAGGTAAGCCTACTGTATATTAAGGCTTACCTATATGTAGTGTAAATATCTCCTAAACGTGCACTGTTTAGGAGATATTTACTGTCCTAGCAACCAGTTACATCACTGGCGCACATGCTCTAAAGGAACGACAGCCCATGCCGTTTCTTCAAAGAAGTGTGCAGTGACCGGCAGCTCATGTGTGCATGCGCGGGAGTGACGTCACCACGGCTCTGGCCAGTCACAGAGCCGGAGCCACGAACCCGGAAGCAAGACTGAGTATAGATGGATGTCGTTTTGAGGTAAATTTCACATAATGTGCTAGTATGCAAAGCATACTAACGCATTATGCCTTTGCCTTGCAGGTAAACAAAAGTGCAGTGGTTTACAACCGTTTAATGCTGGGGAAAAAAAGTAGCAGCTAGCCTGAGGTTCTTGGGTCAGTTTGAATGAAATATTGTTACATTTGACTGTAGTATGTCTAACAGGCTTACCAAAGCAAAGTGCGTCATTACATGGCAGCCAACCAGTGTTTTTGTTTGCTAGAGGTTTTCTCAACTGTGCACATAATGAATACTTTGAAATAGCTATACTTTGTGGGCATTGCTGAGCAACAATTCTGAGTAATAAATGTCTCATTTATATGCTGCATGAACAACTATATAGTCTGTTTTTTATTCTGGATGCACTGCTTGGCGGACAAAGTTCTCTTCCAATCCAGTTCCACCTGTAACAGATCAGAAATACGAGCGTGAAATGTGGGGAGAGCTAACCATCACAGACAACTTAATCCATTCCTGCAGTCAGTGTTCCTAGATGCTGTTCATTCAAAGTTCATTAATTCAGCCTCTGGTAGCTCAGCATGCACAGTCATATTAGATGATTATTGGCAACTGGTTTGACCTGAATGCAATTCGTTTAATGTCTTTAAAATTAAAGGTATGCTAATAATTCCTGCCAGTAGAACTGTATATAGCTATATATGAATTATCATTATTATCATAACATATTTTGAGTAGCTCAGCGAAGAAGCCTTCTCTGGAATTCAGTACTCCAATCGCCATTACTCACTTTAAAGTGATTGTAAAGGCAAGAGGTTTTTATCTTAAAGGGGTTGTAAACCCTCAAGGTTTTTCACTTTAATGCATTCTTTGCATTAAGGTGAAAAACCTTTTCACCTGCAGCAGCCCCCCCGAGCCCCCCTTTACTTACCTGAGTCCAAAACTAACCCGTGGCGGGGACGAGCCTCGCAGCTCGCCTGAGCTGCTCCAGTCCTCATTGGCTGGATTGATAGCTGGGGAGCCATTGGCTCCCGCTGCTTTCAATCAAGTCCAGTGACCCGGGAGCAGGGGACGGGGCCGAGTCCCGCTGTTTGTGTGAATACACACAACAGCAGGACTCGGGAGCGCGCCTGCGTGGGTGACCCCATGGAAGTGTGATGGTCACTCGAGAAGAGGAGGAGCCCGGAGCACCGCTGGAGGACCCAAGAAGTCAGGGTTTGGGGCCAATCTGTGCAAAACCGCTGCACAGAGGAGGTGAGTATGACATGTTTGTTATTTAAAAAAAAAGGGAGTCTTTAGTATCACTTTAATGCATTCTATGCATTGAAATAAAACACCTTTGGGGGGACGTGGCCGGGATGTAAACGAAGCAGGTCGCACATCACTGGAGCTCTGTGCCTTCATCCTTTTCATCCATCATGCGGCGGTTAACCTTCCCTCTACACCAGCTTTCTGTGCCTGTTTCATTCTGCACATACCAGCGGCTGATCCCCGGAGGCTACTGATGTCTCCTCCGAAGCACGACACTCAGTCCTCCTTGTGTCCCTCCCGCTTGTCATCAGTGGCGGCCATCTTGCCCATGAGGAAGCAGTGTAAGACCATGGCTGCGAGCCAAGAGACCGCACCGGCGGTCCCGACCCTGGATGGTCCTTCCAGAGCTGACTTGATGGCTGCAATTACATCTAGCCAAGAGACTCTGATGACTAAAATCGAATCCCAGACGACTTATGTCGGTTTAATAAGGCATGATATGGACAAATTCCATTCTTGCCTGAGCGAAGCAGAGGACAGGATCTCTCAAGCTGAGGACAATATCAGAACAGACTCCTGTGAGCTGCATGCCTTAAAGGTACAGGTAAAGGCACTCCAAGATAAAGCTATTGACCAGTGGCGGCTGGTGAAATTTTAGGATGAGGGCGCCAGACCACGCCCTTCCTTTTTGAACCCACCCACTTCTCACAAGCCCCACCCCTTATAGTTTCCACCCCTTGTGTCAGCAGTATACAGCCCAGCATCACAGATAGGGTATACAGCATCACCAGATAGGGGTATACAGAGTCACCAGATAGGGGTATAAAGAGTCACCAGATAGCAGTATACAGAGCCCCAGATAGCAGTATACAGAGCCACGGATAGCAGTATACAGAGCCCCAGATAGCAGTATACAGAGTCACCATATAGCAGTATACAGAGCCCCAGATAGCTGTATACAGAGCCCCAGATAGCAGTATACAGAGTCACCATATAGCAGTATACAGAGCCCCAGGTAGGAGTATACAGAGCCCCAGATAGGAGTATACAGAGTCACCATATAGCAGTATACAGAGTCACCATATAGCAGTATACAGAGCCCCAGATAGCAGTATACAGAGTCACCATATAGCAGTATACAGAGCCCCAGATTATACAGAGTCACCAGATAGCAGTATACAGAGCTCCAAATAGCAGTATACAGAGCCCCAGATAGCAGTATACAGAGTCACCATATAGTGGTATACAGAGCCCCAGATAGCAGTATACAGAGCCCCAGATAGCAGTATACAGAGTCACCATATAGCAGCATACAGAGCCCCAGATAGCAGTATACAAAGCCACCATATAGTAGTATACAGAGTCACCATATCACAGTATACAGAGTCACCATATTACAGTATACAGAGTCACCAGATAGGGGCTCGCGGCACTGACAGACCCCCCCCCTGAAGTCAGGACAAAGTCACACACTTACCCCATCTTTTAGCAGGCTGTCACTGTGCAGAGCTCGGCTTGCAGAGATCGTACTGGAGTGTATGGTCTGCTGCATGGCTCGTGGATGGTCTGCTGCGCAGGAGTCTGGACTGAAACCCGGTGGAGTGCTGCGCCTGCACGAGTAATCATGCAGCCAGCACGTCCGCCACAGTCCCGCCCCAGCCCACTGCATCCAATGGCAGTCAGTCACTGGCTCAGGGCAGCCAATCAGACTATGTGTGTGCGCCTGTTCAGCACACATACATTGTCTTTTATGACTGACCAATCAGCTCACTACTTGCTGTCAGCAGATAGCCGAGAAAAAAAATAAAAAATCAATATATACCGGCACCTCCTGTAGGGGGTCGGGTTGACTTTTTTTTTCTTCTTGTCAGCGGCAGGGAGGCAGCGCCCAAGCGCCCCTTATTGACCGGCCGCCGCTGCTATTGACACAGAAAATCACCTTAGGTGCAATAATCTGCAAATCCTGGGCCTGCCGGAAAGGGCTGAGGGATCCAGACCAGCCGAATTTGCCGAGTCATTTCTAACCACACTCCTAGGCCTGGAAAATCTCCCAGCCATTTTTGTGGTAGAACGTGCCCACCGAGTGCTTGCGGCCCCACCAATCCCAGAAGCTCCACCTTGTCCTTTCCTACTGCAGCTGCTTAATAACAGAGACAGAGACATGATGCTGGCCATTGCACGCAAGAAGCAAAACCTCTCCTTCATTGACAATTGCATCTCCATCTTCCCTGACTACTCACCTGAAATCCAGCACCGTCATAGATCCTATGAGGAGTACCGCAAGCGTCTCACAGAGAAGGGCCTCACCTACAGTCTGCTTTTCCCCAGCAAGCTTCGGATCATTGATGGCGACAGGTCCCACTTCTTTGAAACCCCAGAATCGGCCTCTGCCTGGCTGGATGCCCGAAGTCCCTAGTGAGGATGCTTTCAAGCAAGATTCAATCTCGCTGGTGCTGGGCTTGGCTGTGATGTAAGGTAGCCTCTATCTGTTTGGGCCTGTGGCACAAAATTTTTTTTTCCCCATTTTTACTTTCTTTTTGACTTCATGTCCTCGTCACAAAGCATCATCTTGCACCTGTTGAATTACAGTTACTACCGGGTACTATCTCTATATTGAATCCTATACCCTGGAGGTTACTGTTGCCTATTATGCAGCTCACTAGTCCTAGCGATGTGTTGTCCA
>BLSH010000572.1:116245-145220 GCA_018402905.1 Glandirana rugosa
CTGTTACCGCGTGACCGGATCGTGTAATAGGAGTCCAAATTTAAATAATTTTATCAATTTTTGTACCCGAGACTTCTTCTCCACTTATGGAACTTTGCGCAATCGGTAAAAGAGACACACACTCTACAGTTGACGTATCGTGTACAACAATACCTGCGTTTCCAAGAACGTTACGTACTGTACAGACAAAAATGTTGAGCGAACACTCATACAAAGATTGATAAAATTATTTAAATTTGGACTCCTATTACGCGATCTGGTCACGCGGTAACAGAAAAACACAAAAACGATGTCACAAAGACCTGAAGGGGTCAAGTAGTCACCGTCGTTCCGCCGTATAGTCTTGTCTGTTGTTAATAATATAGCTGTGGATAATGTGCCGCCTTGCTGCCACTGATGAACTGGGGAAGTCCAGAAACACTGTAGCAAAAACACAAAAAGACAATGGCGCACTGGTCTAGCGCATTATCCTCAGGTTTAAATTTATTAAAATAGTTAGAAACATACTCACAAGCGAGTTGTAAAAACAGACATGTCATGCATTGCAAGAACCTTTGCGTCCATAACAACATGTGCTATGCAGTTGACATCTCACACACAGAGAAAATGGCTAACGCGTTTCAAGGTATTCACCTCTTCTTCAGAGCCCATGTTTTTAACTATTTTAATAAATTTAAACCTGAGGATAATGTGCTAGGCCAGTGCGCCATTGTCTTTTTGTGTTTTTGCTACAGAGAAATCCCTCACAGCTGCTAACAGGCTCTGTGTCCTTCAGAGCCTGTCAGTGTATGAATCCCGGAGGTGGCTGGCGAGAGGTGCGGGGCCACGAGCGGGCTGAGCAGCACCCACTACACAGGTCATTTTAGGCACCCCTGTCAGTGTTGAATGGTTTGTCTCATCCCTGTGTAACGCCCCCATAGTGATAGGTGCGTTTTGTAGTGAGTTTTTGCTAGTAGAGGAAAAATTTTGTCAGGCCTAACTGTAAGTGCAGGCCTGAATGTTTTGATCTGAGCTGGGGAGTGGCTCAGGGAGTGGGTGGTGACAGAAGGAACACCCCTTGGAGTTTCCTCCCCCTTGAGAAAAGAAGGTTCTGGAAAGGGGGATGGATGAGGAAGTGTCACTTTCTGATGTATGACAAGGAGCCCTGACCAATCTACAGTCTGGATTGGCAGGGGGCAGGCCTCCTTAAATACAGCAGTATGCCAGCAGGGGGTAGGAGAATTCGAGCCAGTCAGGGGAAGCAGTGTCACTGTGAGGAAAGCAGGTGGGTGGGACCTGGAAGAGGGATGGGCTGGGAGTTGTAGTCCATCAAAGGCCCGGCTAGCACCAACATACTAAGCTACACTTTGAGGGGTCCAAGACCCTGGACGGTAATGGGTGGTCCGGAGGCCCTGCTGGTAGTTTGCAGGCCTCACCATGTGCTAGCTGCGGTGAAGAGAAAGGAGTTATGTGAGCCTGATAAATTTCTCTTCAGGTCAGGAACTAAGTGATGTACTGGACTGAAGTGAAGGAGAAATAGTCTGCAAGTGAGGTGCTGGAGAGAAGCGAAGGAGCAATAGTCTGCAGAAGAGATGTGCTGGAAGAAGTAGAGTGTATATACGGTCGTGTATATAGGAGGTCCTGTAACCAATTCTTTGGGCATCCCACAGTCACCCCTTTTCCCCATCCAAGTTAAATACCCTAAATAAAACAACCAAAAACAAGAGTCGACCTGTTCAGTGACTTCGGATGTGGGAGATATAGTGGGATTGAGGGCAGCTATAAGGTGAACCACAATTACCAGCCACTCCCAAGGGAGCACATGGCTACACCTGTAACTGATACATCTGTAGATAACTTGAAAACAACAACACTAGAGGATAAAAGAAGAAATAAAGCCTTAAAAAAAAGAAAATGAATGCAGCCATCACATCTAAGAATTGCTAAGCTTTAATTTAATAAATTGTTGCTTTTGGGTCTAATAATGCTTTAAAACGGCCCCTTCCTCCTCCTAACCCCTATACTAACAACCCTGTGGAAGAAAGATTTGTATAATTACTTATTTTTAATAATAATGTGATCTGGCTCCCTTTGTCAGCTAGCGACAGCTTCAGAGGAGAGGAGGGAGAACCGACAACAGAGCCTATGGGTGAAATCACCACTCCCAGGCATTACAGTCATTGTTGATCATTCTCTCCTTTCCCCTGCAACCAACGCTGCCTGGGGAGATCATGTGACTGGACTGGAGCAGCCTGAAAAAAGGTAAGTATACAGATCTTTCTGTAGCCATGCCCCCATAGGGGTTGCTGGAAGTAGTGGTTCACCTGTCACTCTGCCCTCAATCACACTGTTTCTTCACATCCGGAATCAAGAAGAACAGGCTGGTACTTTGTTTTTGTTGTTTTTATTAAGGAATTAAATTGGATGTGGTGTGGGTATTTATGGGATGCCCAGGAAGTTGAACAGTTCTTGAATGGGACCACTTTATATACAAACCCTTTATATACACAACTTCTCCAGCAAAAATCTTGCTTGCCGCTTCTTCTCCTTTCTCTCTCTCCTCAGTGAACTGCCCATTACAGGCAAGGGGTTGCAGACCCCTCAGGTGTAGCAAAAGTACAAATGTGCTAGCTAGCCTCGGTGGACTACTGGTCCCAGCTAGTCCCTTCTTTATGCCCTGCCAGCCCTCCTGCCTGCAGCGACCTAACTACACTGCCCGGTGACACCACAGTCCCAACAAGCTCTTGCACCCTTCTCAGACTGTCTCTCTCACTTCCCAATCCACTCCGGTGTGCCTCTTACAGCTTTCCTGGGTGTGTGTAACTCACCGACACCTGGTGGATCCCTCTTGGAGACTTGCCCGGCAGCACCATTCCGTTGCCCTCTCCTGCTCCTTGGTCAGGACTCCCCATGGAAGGTACTGAGGGGTCCCTTCCACTCCCAAGCCTCCAGGCCTGAGGTCACCCCCCCAGACTGGGGGCTCCCTCCTGGCCTCCGCAACTAGTGCTTCATCTCCCAGTTCTTCTACCCGAACTTTCCTCCCTGGCTGGGCTGACACAAGGTATTTAAGGAGGACTGCCCCCTGCCAATCCAGGTTGGGGACTGGTCAGGACTTTCCAAACACCCCAGGCAGCTCCATCTCTCTTCACAGGCAAGGACACCTTTCAGTTACCTCCCCTTTACCCCTTTATACTTTATGTAAATCTATCTACAAGTGTGCTGGTCGTTTGGTGCTGTGTGGTCTGGGGCACTGCGTGCGCGACCGGATGTTCATCAGGTTCAGGAGCTGCGGCACGCACTGTAGGCTCCCGCTCCTCCTCCATCCTTGACTTGGGTGGATCGGGCACTCTGTCATTGCGTGCCGACGTCACGCTATGCACGCCGGCTGTGCGGCGTCCTCGTGGCGCCGTCACACCAGGTGGGGCCATTTTCCATTCTGTGCGCATCATGGGAGTGATGTGTTGGCGCCAATAGCCAGGCGGCGTCCGCCACCGAGGTAATGGTGCCTCCCTCTCCCAATGCAAGCCAACGTGATGTTGGGGGCTGTACTATGGCGGCGCTCCCATTTAGGACACTATCACACGGTGGGTCAGACTTACTGCCAGCACTTTGATGTTCTTGTAAGTCCCTATGCATTGGGGGTATCCCTTAATTATTTATCTGTCTATACATTTTTGGCCATGTTTCATTATTTAGAACTATACATATATATTTTTTTTTTATCATAAATAGACTTTCTCCTGAAGAGTGACCGTCAGTCACGAAATGCGTCGAGCTACGAACTGTCCTATTTTTCAATTATGTATTGTAAAAAAAAATATATGATTTTATTCATTTATATTACCTGATATGAAACTCCTGCTAGTATGTTCAAGATTCCATTACTGACGATGGGTAGCAATTCGGCTATGAGCCATAGGAATTATGTTAACATGTGTGTACATATATGAAACTTAATTGTAATATGAATTAGCACAGTGTTATATTTTTTTTTATTATTGTAGAGAATGGTCTCAAATTGATTATATATATATATATATTTTTTTATCTGTGTGTATGAATTGAAAAATAAATAACACTATTTCCATATTCAAGTATTTATTAATTCACCATTGCATGCCTCATCTAAAGTCCCACCTCCTGTCCATTTCTTATAACTGATAGGGATGGAAGCATCGGATCCTGGCTAGCCATGCTTCATTTAAAGTTTCAAACCCAAACCCTTACCTTGCAACAAATATCACAAAAACCTATCCCCTAGCACCTATCTAAAGGTAGAGGGCGCTACAGGTGTTAGGAGGGGGGAGGGAGCAGTTTTAAAATTAGTTACTTACATCCCGAAATTCTACCTCAAGATAGACAGAGTTCAAAACTAACTGATGAGATATTTGCCTTCAGACAGTGGTAAATATGGCAAATGCAGCTTCCCAGCCCCTCTCATATAAGTAGGATTTTGGTTGCTAAAAGACTCAGAAAAGAGCATCTAAAAACTTTACCAACTGCTCAATGTCTGCCACCCTTCTCTGCCAATCCCTTCACTGGCTTCCGATTGTCCAACAAATTAAATTGAAAATACTAACAGCAGCTTACAAATCTATCCACAATGAGCTACATCATCAATCCTGTCTCAATATATCACCCAAACCATCCTCTCTGCTCTTCCCCAGAACTCCTGCTCTCTAGCTCCCTAGTCTTCTCCTCCCATGCTCACCTCCAGGGCTTCTCCAGAATCTCTCCCATCCTCTGGAACCCTCTACCTCAATCTGTTTGGCTATATCCTAATCTGGCCACCTTAAGACAAACCCTGAAAACTCAACTCTTCAGCGAAGCATATCCCGTCTCCACCTAACAACCGAACATTTAATTCTTCCATGAGCTCATTCCTCATAGTATTTACCTTTTGTAATAACTATGAGGAACTATAAAAAGTATAAAAAATAACTATAATTTTTTTTTTGCCAATGAATATGTGTAAAATATACAATGTTGTCCTTGTACTTCACATATACACAGATCAGCCATCACTTTATGACCACTGACAGGTTGAATAAGTGAATAACATTGAATATCTCATTACAATGGCATCTGAAAGTTGATGGGATATTATAGGCAGCAAGTAAACATGTTTTCCCTTCAGTTAATGTGTTGAAAGCAAACATGGGCATTGCAGTTTGTTGTGTATGGGGCTGTGTAGCCACAGACTGGTCAGGATACCCATGCCCTTCGTTTAGATACGGCATTCGTTATTTCAGATAATTCATAACGTTGGATAAATTCGTATTCATTACGTTCACTAACAGCCAAATTTTAAAGAAAATTCCAATACCTATACATTAATAGTTAGTAATAGTTAAGTTATTATAAGTCAGTTATTATTTCAGATTTTCTCTTTTACGGGTTTTCGGATTTTCGAATTTCCGAGTCTTCAAATTTACAAATTTTCGAATATTCGAACTTACAAATATTCTGGAAAATTTGCTAAACTGGTTTTTGTTCATTTGGATGTTTCCGACTTAGCGAATTTGTCGGAACAAAACAATTCGGAACAAAACAAATTGCGCATGTCTAGCAACCAGCAAAGGTGGGTAAGATGAGCAAGCAATGGCGGCCCGTCCATTAGGGGCACAGGGGCCCCTAATCCATGTGTCCGAAACCTAATCTACATGTGGGACACCGGACGCATAGATTCCAATGGGTTTTTTTTTCGTAGCACATGATTAGAGCCAGAGGCTCTAATTGGCTTCAAAAAGGGTGGGCTTGGGGCACAGAGCACTGCCCCCTGAGCCCACCCAGTTGTGTGACACCAGAGAATTAATATTCGCTATTATCTTCCTGATTCTCCTTCCAGCCTCCCGTGCTCACCTCCAGGACTTCTCCAGAGTCTCTCCCATCCTCTGGAACCCTCTACCTCAATGTGTCTGGCTATGTCCGAATCTGGCCACCTTTAGACAAACCCTGAAAACTCATCTCTTCAGTGATTGTATTGTATTATTGTCAGATTGACATGATAATCTTCTTATGTTCTATCAGCACTATCTTTCCACTTTCCTTAATTGTTTCTCATGTACACTGACTAACCGTGGGCAGAGCCCTCCCCCCTTTATTTACAGCACAGGGAGAGAGAGAGAGAGAGAGGCAGAGCTCAGCGAAAGTGTGGGAACTGGACAAACTCTTTCCCTTGCGGCTGGGCAGCAGCTAACTAGAACATTTTCCAACCTGCTTACAGGTGTGCAGAATGAAGTGCACTCCTGTAACCCACGGGAGAAGTAGTGCCAAAAGAGCTTTGGCCCTACTTCTCCTTTAGGTGTACATTAGTATTACAGGTGTTATTGTGATCCCTCTCAGCAACGGGGAAATTTAGATTGCTTAGCAGACTACATCACACAAAATAAAAAGGTCAATTTCAGAAAAAGTAAACCATTTTTTATAATGTGTATTGTGGAAGGGGAAAAGGAGACAAAGGTCGAAAATGTCAGACATCCTGGAGTTCAGCTTTAAATGGAATCTGAATGTTTTCTTGGAGCAAAATAGACTATATTCTTTCAGACTTTGGGTGCATGAAGCCTTTGACTCTTATTTAGGGAAATATTGTGTTCCACTATCTCAATAGTTTCCTTTCCTTTTCCTGTTACTTCCTGCACTGTCTGTCTGGATCACGACCTCTGAATTTATCTCTTCTTCTTATCTGCAATACACGGCCATATTTTACATTATCTCTGCCATGACAAGAAGTAGCATAATATACAGGGTTCAATTGGGACCAAAACTAAGTATTTTATTATCAGGAAGAAATCTGTTTGAAATAGGTGTTAAAAAGGAGTATAAGACTGGAGCTGTTCTTCTTGTCTACAATAACCAGTCACCTTTTCCATGTTGCTTTTGTATGGTTTAGTGTTTGAGACTGAAGGGAGGTATTTCTCAGGCTGCTATGGGCAAAAAGAACTGCTATTCTCCAGATAGGGTTAATGGGTAAATTAATGGTAAGCCAAATGTTTATTATTTGATACCAACATTCACTAATAATATGATATGGACCTGTGCTAAGGAAGATTGTGTTTGCTCCCAATTTATACATCGCTATATTTACAGCATATCTGAGGTTGGGTTGGTTAGTGTAGAGCAGGGTTCTCCAAAGTATGGCCCATTAGTCACAGCCAGCCAGACCTGCAGCAACTTATCCTGTATTTGCATCATGCATTTCCATTTGTAGCCACAGACTGGTCAGGATGCCCATGCCCTTCGTTTAGATTCGGCATTTGTTATTTCAGATAATTCATAACGTTGGATAAATTCGTATTCGTTACGTTCACTAACAGCCAAATTTTAAAGAAAATTCCAATACCTAAAAATTAATAGTTAGTAATAGTTAAGTTATTATTAGTCAGTTATTATTTCAGATTTTCTCATTTACGGGTTTTTGGATTTCCGAATTTTGAATTTCCGAGTCTTCAAATTTACGAATTTTCGAATTTTTGAATATTCGAACTTACGAATATTCTGAAAAATTTGTTAAACTGGTTTTTGCTAATTCGGATATTTTCCGGCTTAGCGATTATGTCGAAATTTGTTACAAAACAAATTTGGAATGAAACTAATTGTACATGTCTAGCAACCAGCAAAGGTGGATAAGATGAGCAAGCAATGGCGGCCCGTCCATTAGGGGCGCAGGGGCCCCTAATCCATGTGTCCGAAACCTAATCTACATGTGGGATACCGGAGGCTTGGATTCCAATGGGTTTTTTTTTTTTTAGAAGCACATGATTAGAGCCAGAGGCTCTAATTGGCTTCAAAAAGGCCCCACAGGGGGCAGTGCTCTGCGCCCCGAGCTTCAAAAAGGGTGGGCTCGGGGCGCAGAGCACTGCCCCCTGAGCCCACCCAGTTGTGTGACAATAGCGAATTAATATTCGCTATTGTCTTCCTGATTAGCCGAGAGTAGAAGCAATAGTATTGGCCACCGTGCCGAGAGAAGGAGGAGGGAAGCCATCGAGAAGGAAGCCACCATGAAGCCAGAGAAGTAGAGGAAGAGGAGACGCAGGAAGGAGCAAAAGCTGCCAACGACCTAGATGGGGTAAGTGTGGGGCTGACCAATCACCCGGGGTGGGAGGGGGGGTGGTGGTGTAAGTGTGACCCTCACCGGGGGGGTGGTGGTGGGATGTCTTGTTTGCCGCCCCCCCCAAAATATATAGGACCAGCCTCCACTGTGAGCAAGGTGCTTCCCAGTGAAAGGCCTTTTGATGAAGTAAAGGGTGAGGTAAAGGTGTCTGCATGCAGTGTCTCTGAATGTAAAATTAAGGGTGGGCTTCTGCCCGCTCACTAAAGCTCATGGGGAAAGGATATCCAAGAACAGGCTCTCAAAGGATCTGCAGTCAGATGAAGAATGCCCATCTGGCAACCTGATGACCCAGGTGTCTGGGCATTGGTGAGAGTGGCCCTGAATAGCCACAGAAAGGCCCTCCATGCCATCCAAGCCGCGACGCTCACACACATCAGCCAGGGGTGCCTGGCCTCTCGCTCCTGCAGCTGTAGATCCTGTGCTCACCCAGAATTCCTTCTCTCTCCAGCCAGGTGAAACTTGTAGTATTTAGCAGCTTTAGATCCATTGAAATTCTTGCTCTCTGGTCTACATATCCTATGATCCCTTGCTTTCAGTAGTGGTTTCTCTCCTCTGCAATCAGGAAATTATGTCATAATCCCCATGCTGGGCACTAGAGGGAACAAAGCTTACTATAGGCTTACCTATAGGTAAAAGTCAGTGTCGGCGGGGGGGGCATGGCCTGAAGCTGCATGGAGTAGGGAGTCTTGCCTGAGAGCTCCGCTGCACGATTCTCCTTTACACGAAAATCCTTGGGATATACTGCCTGCATCTGCCGTCCATCTCCTGGGACCCTATACACCCTGAAGCGGTCAGCAAATTCATCAAGTTCCGCCACGAGCAGCGGGGACTCAGCAAGGAAAATGGCACTGTGGCCCCTGCTGACTCAGCCCAGGCTGCTGGGGACACTGCTAGGATCCTTAATGCGATCACACACTGCCAGACCACACTCATATCCCAAATAGAGGAGGTAAAGATGGACATCTCCTTGCTGTGACAGGACCTCCAGAAGGTCCGTGAGCGAGTGACAGAGACTGAGCGCTGCATAGGCCGGATGGAAGATGACCGCCATTGCAGGTCTCCACTGAACAGCTGCAGCATCAACTCCATGCCATCATGCAAAAACAAGATGACATGGCAAATCGTTTGAGGCAATGCAACCTCTTGTCTGATGGAGGGCTATACCTCCTTTGTCGTTGAGCGTGCCCATTGACTGGCTGCCAAACCTTCACCCAACGGCGCACCACCCTACACATTCATAGCGAAGTTTATGAACTTCAGAGGCCGAGATGCCACCCTTCGCCTGGCCCATGAGAAGGGGAACATAGCATTCCGCAATGTCTATGTAGCGGTCTACCCGGACTTCTCTTCAGAGCTCCAGTGACGCCATGACCAGTTCACCGAGATTAAAAGACAGCTACGCGTCAAACACCTGAAGTATGCAATGCTGTATCCCGCCAGGCTGCGGGTAGTGGGAGAGGATAGAGTGCACTTTTTTGAGGATCCTGAGGCAGCAATAGCATGGTTGGAACGCCGTGATGCAGTACCCTAAACTTCACTTGACTACTCGCATCCACACGGTGCCCTTCTCCCACACTACCGCAAAGCTGCCATACCTGATACACTACTCATCCTCTTCATATTCCTAGCTCTCCTAGCTGCAACTAACTGTAAGTTCCTCTTCCCCCTCAATGTCACAAACGGATCCCTTTTCCCTATGGTGTGTGTCCCTCTTCCCACTTACTGTCCATCCGAACATGTAGTACAACATACCATTGACTCTGCTCTCCTCACAATTCCCCCACATCTCCCTGCTTTACATGCTGGCAGCACCTGGAACAACCTACATGGACTGTTTATGGCCCCTGTTTCTCTTTATGTTGGGCCCTACCCAGTGGCACCCCTGTCCCGAGCAAGCGTGCCCCCTACGCCGAAGCCAGCTTTCCAGAGAACACTCGCCCCCATTTGTGCCTTGTTATTACAAGCACTGCTCCTGCACAGTTGCATGGAAAGCAGTGCCCAAGCTATGTTTCCCTAGCCAGTTAATGCTGCTATGCTGACAACACACTACCCAATCTATGCCTCCTATTGCTGGTCCGGTGTATGTTATGAACCCAACTTTATTACATATTTTATTTATTGTACATTACTTTGGTTCTTGTTCTTGTTTTCACATGTTTTATCACCACACAGCATAATTATTTGCTTTAATGAGGTTTATCTGAGACTGCTTTGCTTGCATACTTTACCCATAGGTCCTAATACGCTATTCAATGGATTGCTGGTACGATGTCAATACTGCATCTCCATGATGTATATGTTTTACATGCTATTATCTCCTAGATACTTATTAATGTCCTTGCTGCCTAAACGCAGATTGTGTCCTGCTTATTTTAATGTACTTCTGACTTTGGGTGTTCGTCCGCAAGGCCTCTAGAGTGTATCTCAAATCATGGCTCCCATTAAATTGACAGTGTGGAATGTCAGGGGACTGCGCGCCAGGCCAAAAGGTTTGGCGGTTCTTTCCCATATCAAAGCTATGCGAGCCAATGTCATTGTATTACAAGAAACACAAGTAACTGGTCAATTACAGCTTGCACTCAAGAAACCCAGGATAGGATGGGTGTACCAGGCCCCCTATACTCTCCATTCTTGCAGGATAGCGATCCTAATAACCAAACATACCAAGGTTCAACTTTTGGCCTTGAGGACGGACCCCCAGGGTAGATATGTGTTTTTACACGCAATGATTAGTGGGTATGAACTCCTCATCCTTGCATACTATGTCCACCCTCCATTCCAGTTCATGGTATTACAAGATGGGGTCTCCTCTATGTCACAATACCCAACTGTTCCAGCCATCTGGCTCAGGAATTTTAATATGGTGGTGGACCCCTCCCTAGATAGACTATCTCAGGAGCCCTCCAGTAGTAACCCTCCCCCCGCTTTAACAAGATTTATGATGCAGGAACTCAGTCTAGTAGACACTTGGAGGGACAAATATCCTACCTCCTGTAGCTATTCCTGTTACTCCCCATCCCACTCTACTATGTCAATGATAGACCTTATTTTTTTTCTCTCCATCCCTCCTACCCAATTGTGTGAGGTGGGCTTCGGAACCCGGTTACTATAGGATCACTCCCCGTACTGGATAACTGTGGATCTACAGGCTCCCCCCTCTTCTCGTACATGGAAGTTAAACCCCTTCTGTCCATCTATCCTTCCTTTTTTTTATCAACAAAAAGGTTTTTATTAAACATACTAGTAAGGCATTACAAATTACATGGATTAAGTATACAGTCCATTAAAGGAAGACAGGATGTACAATCTTCAAACCAGCAGAATCAAGTACCTAGACTACTTATCCAGTAAAAGATGATTAGAGAAATGGTAAGCCATATGATAGACGTTACAGTTAGTGCTCTGATATACAGGAGCACAAACAAAGAGGGAAAGAAAAGGGGATAGCAAATCCACTGGAATAAACATTAACAATCTGGGGTTATGAGGTTCAGTATCAGACAATGTGTATGCAAATGTGCCAGCGTGTGGGACATACCTTTTGATCTATAAGGCTTTGCTCATTGCAGCATAGCAATACCTGAGATTATCTATTATCTAGCCCAGTAACAATCTATCTAGAGCCAGTTGTGGGGGGCGCTACCTTGGAGGAACTCAACCAGTTCTGCCAAATACTAGTACGTTTTTTCGCTGACTTTCTGTGGTAATAGGTATTCTATTCTCGTATAAGTATTGTGGTAGTGTGGTACCTCACCAGGGAAAGGACACAGGATTCTCAACCAGGCAGGTTGAGGGGCTGCAGGAGTTTCCTCTTTGTTTAGGAAAATTGGTTTTGGGACCTGATCTGGGTGGGATGAAATGCACAGTCCTGGGTCCAGATTTTGCGATCCACCAGCACACTGACTGGTCAGGTGTGTGCTGGGCTATTTGTAGACACCTGACCATGGTTCTGAGCTCCACCCTCCGGAGGAGTCCAGGCTTGCAAGGGAGAAGCCAGGGTGTGCTTGTGTGCACTGGAGAAGCCAGAGAGTGCTTGTGTGCACTGGAGAAGCCAGAGAGTGCAGGTGTGCACTGGAGAAGCCTGAGAACGCAGGTCTATACTGAAAGCAAGAGACACAAGCTTGAGTTTACTGACAGGAGTCAAGAGTGCTCCATGTGGGAGCCGGAGCAGTGATCCTGCTGCTACAGAGAGCCAGGTGGCTTGGTATTTTTTATTTGCTATGCTGCATGTGTAAGCCAGGAGGCTGAATGTAGGATTATGTGATGATGATGGTGAAAACCCCCTGCGAGGGAAACTGTGCTGTTTTGTTTTCTGAACTTTCGTTATTAAAAGTGGGCCAACAAGCCCTGAAAAGGAACATTTTGGTGTGGACTGTACTCAATAACAGGCTCTACACTTGAGCTAAACAACCCCCAACGTTACAGTATCTTATTAACTGCCTGGATCCATTGTGCACTTGTTGAGGGATGTGCCGAGAGCCCCAATCGAGCAATCAGCTTTCGGGCTGAGTATAAGAGTCTTGTAAGTGCAATATAGATCAGAGGGGGATATTGCTCATCATTAAGGTGACCTAGCAAGCACATCAGTGGATCCAAATCCAGTTGAACTTGATATATGACTTGACATATGGGAGAACAAGTGCGACAGTCTTTGTGCCGCAGACACCGACACCAGTGGTCCCACCTCAAGTATCTGGTCCCACTGCTCCCCATCAATAGGGCCAACATCCTTTTCCCATTTCTCCCAACATGACAGGAGATCTGGGGCTTGTATGTGAGATAGAAGGTGGGCATAGATCCTAGAGATAATTCCCTTCTTTTCGCTTTTAGGTTATATCGATTCCTGCCTTGGCACCCGAGGGCATGGTGTAGCCGAATGTGTTGATAGTAATGGCCTTTTAACTGTGGGAATTCTAGCGTCTGCTGGTTATATGGCTTCATAGCAGCATTTTGAATAAATTGTTAAATATAGTCAATCCAGTCTCTTTCCCATACCGGGTGCCTATCTAGTTTATTTAGATCTCTGCAATGTTGGTTATGCCAAAGAGGTGTCGTAGATAAGAATCCCGTAAGTCCCAGTCTGTTTTTGACATATCTCCAAGGCTTCATCAGTAATTGAGCAGTGGGACAGTGGGACGGAACAGTCGGGAAGCCCATCTCCATATGGAACAGGGCAGAGTAGGTAGTGGTCGGGTCTACCAATAGATCTCTGGAGGTAGTATGTCAGTGGGTGTGGGACTGCTAGCCCTTCCCGGTCTTTGGGGAATTGCAAGGTGGTCAATTTAATTCGAGCCACCTTTTTTTTCCAAATAAGAGCTCGGAATTGAGAATCTATACGCTGGAACCAGTGTCCCAGTATCCATATTGGGGCATTGTGCAGTATGTACAGCAACTGTGGGGCCCAGACCATCTTAATAAGGTTTACACATCCTGTCACTGTCAATGGTACATTGCATCAGCTGGCACACTTATGTTTACATTTTTGAAGAAGTGGTTTTAAATTTAAGGATATATATTCCCACGGGTCTCCAGTCACCATTATGCCCATGTATTTAATGGAGGTGACTGCCTGTATCTGAGCTACGCTATCTGGTAAGGCTGTAGGTAAAGGGTCCAAGGGGAGGAGGGCTGATTTATACCAAATTATAGCAAAGCCTGATAAATGTCCAAACTCGTCAATACATTGCATCACTTCTGTTATTGAGTTCTCGGTGTCTCCCAGATACAGTAG
This sequence comes from Glandirana rugosa, assembly GCA_018402905.1. Taxonomy (NCBI): domain Eukaryota; kingdom Metazoa; phylum Chordata; class Amphibia; order Anura; family Ranidae; genus Glandirana; species Glandirana rugosa. The sequence goes on from BLSH010000572.1 coordinate 130,069, forward strand.
GGTGGCATCTGCATAGAGCGAGATTTTGTCTTCCCTCTGCCCCCTCCGAAATCCAACGATATTCGGGGAGGCCTGGATCACAGCCGCCAGAGGTTCCAGGGCAAGGGCAAACAGCAGGGGTGACAAGGGACACCCCTGCCTTGTGCCCCAAAACAAAAGGAAGGACTCTGACGGAGTGTCATTAACTCTTACTGTCGCCGGGGGTGCAGCATACAGCAGTTTTATCCAGGAGAAGAAGTGCGCACCCAAACCTATGGAGTACCGCCCAGAGATAAGTCCACTCGACGCTGTCAAAGGCCTTGGCAGCATCAAGGGAAAAAATAGCTCTGTTACCCGGATTATCCACAGGAACCTGGATATTCAAAAAGAGCCGCCTGATGTTAGGTGCAGTAGAGCGAGCTGGGATAAAGCCAGACTGATCCAAGGGAACCAAGTCCACAACTACCCCCGCCAGTCGAGTAGCCAGTACCCGTGCCAGCAGCTTAACATCGGCATTCAGCAGTGAGATAGGCCTATACGAAACTGGCTGTAAGGCATCCTTTCCCACCTTGGGGATGACTACTATCATAGTCTCGTTCATAGAAGCAGGTAGGCAGCCATTCTGCAGGGTGTCATTTAGGGTCGTCAAAAGAGTGGGCAATAGTGTGTCACCATATATTTTGTAAGTTTCAGTGGGTAGCCCATCTGCCCCTGGAGATTTATTATTGGCCATCTGTGCCACCGCTAGGGAAAGCTCCTCTAATTTAATAGGGGCATTGAGCATTTCAAAATTTTTACATGTGATACAGGGAAGCGAACTCCGGTCTAAAAAAAAATCCATGTCTTCCCTCGTGGGCTGTTCTTTGGAAGTGTATAAGTCCTGAAAAAAGTGTGAAAAAAACTCAGATCTGTTCCTGACCGGTTACCGTCACCCCCTCTACTTTCGGAATGGTACACTCCTTGCTGGGCCCTAGCTATCACCGCTTTGCAATTGACCAGCGTTTTCCCCTTCATTAAAGTAACAGGTGCATGAAAAATCTTTTGTTCTCAGCCGCACCTGCTGATAAAGTGCCTGGGCTTCCAGCTACTTTCGTTCAGAGTCTGGGATAGGGTCATGGACATACAGCTCCTCTGCTTTGGCAGCTTCACTCATCACCAGATTTTCCCATTCCTTAATTTTGGTTTTTATGGCAGTTATTTGGGCTATAATTAAGCTTCTCAGGTGGGCTTTCAGGGCGTCCCAGACCCCCATCGGTCTGGCCGAATCACGATTGTACTCTAAGAACTCTGCAAGTGCCTTGGGAACAGGGTTGGATGCTGGAAAGATCTCAAACCAGAAGGGATCAACCTTCTATAATCTGTGTTTGTGGCTAGGGGTCGTTATAATTTTAACACAGAGGGGTGAATGGTCTGAGATATTTCTAGGAGCATACTAGCTCCAGTAGCTGTTGCCCCGGGGTGTTGCATAAACACATATCTATAGGGGATAGACACTTATACAATGCTGAATAGGAGGAAAAGCACTGTACATTAGGGTTTTTGTCTCTCCACATGTCTCTCAAGCCTATTTCATCAAGTAATCTGGCAAAGGGGGTTGGGCTTCCTGGTTGGGGATTACTGCCGGATCTAGAGGAGAGCTTGTCAAGCTGTCTATCCAGAACATTGTTAAAGTCACCCAACACCCATATAGGGACAATAGAGTGAAGAGCAATGAATTGAACAAAAATATGGCAACCTTGATCATCCACCACAGAGTGCATTAGTTAAAAAGTTACAGTACGGAATATAATTATACTAATACCTCTGGAGTAGACTGTGTGAGTGGAGTGGAACTGGGTGGGATAGCTGCAATGTTTATGTACCGATGTAGAATCAGCCTGCAGGTGTGTTTCCTGCAGGCACAATACAGCTGGATTGTGTGCTTTCACTGTGGAAAAGAGAGCCACCCGTTTCACTCCATCTCCCAGTCCTCGAACATTACACAAGATCAGAGTACAATCATTAGCCATATTGGAAAGGAATAGCATAGAATGATTAGGGAAGAAACACACATATGCCATACACTGTTAATCAATGGAAGTGAGGTCATCATTAAGCTGGCAATAGAGTTTTCTAGACCCTACAGCATCAGGTGTGCAAAGAAATAGGTACTCCACACAAAGTTCTGGTGAAATGTCATTAACCTCTGCCAGTATAAGGAATTTCCAGTCGAATAGCGCGAGTAAAACAAACCATGTACTCTACACCCAACAGGGGTCAGGGTAAACTTAACCTGAGAAAAATCTGAGTAATCACAAGAAAAGCTTTCTGCATCCTCAAAACTGATGCAGAGGCAATAAACAAAAGTCATGTCCATACAGGACAGTATGGTAATAGGGCCCCAACGTCACAGTCCAAACTTAGATCCGAAGGAACTTGCAATTCCCATTCTCTGGAAGATAATAGCATGTATTTGCTGTTAGGCACCATACCGCCTTAAAGGAAAATCAAACAGTAAAAGTAAACAGGTATTTTGCTCAGCGCCATGTTTGCATACTTTGCAGGAACTGACAGCATAGAAATCAGGTCTTAGAAGTGGATGCTTTGGTAAGGGTATGCTCCACACGATCCAGCCAGTTAGAAGTATGGGTAGGATTATCAAAAAATGGAGTTTCTCCAATCGTTGCAATGCGAAGTTTGTCAGAATACAACATGGCATAGGTGACCTTCATATCTTCTGAGGTGTTTCTTTACCTCTGTAAATTTGGCTCTGCGCCTTTGAAGGTCAGCCGAAAAATCCTGATAAAAGGATATACGCACATTATCCATTTCCATAAGGTCACTTTTGGTCCTGGCCTGACTGAGTATAGCATCCCTGTCTTTGAAGTTTAGTAACTTGAAAAGGAATGGCCTGGGAGGCTCTCCAGGTTTTGGTGGCCTGGGAGGGATTCTATGAGCCCGTTCAACTGCGAACATGGAGGAGAAAGAATCTTTACCAAATGTGGAAAGGATCCATTTTTCCATAAAAGCAACAGGGTTTTCCCGCTCTATTTTCTCCGGTATCCCCACAGCTCAGATATTGTTACGTCTCTGTCTATTCTCCATATCCTCGAGCCGGGTTTCATGGCCTGTTGCAATAGTTTGTATGCGATTAAGCTCCCTCTGCAGTGGGGCTACCTTGTCCTCCACGTTGCTCATTCTGTCCTCCAGGACCGCAGTGTGGTCTCTGAGTTTTTGCATGTCTTGTGTAACTTAAGCTCTAATTTTACTCCCTTGATCTCAGATGTCAGGGCAGTGATAGTGTTACAAGACGTGAATGCAGCAAAAATGTCTGTGAGGGTAGGTTCAGGGGTGAGTGGATCTAGGCCTTCTGTCTCACTGACCGTGCCAGCCTGGGCTGGAGTACTCACTGTGTCCCACATAGATGCAGCATCCGGGTCATCAGGCCAGGGAGCTTCCGAGTCTCCATTCAGGGATTCCTGATCAGCGGCCTCCAGGAGAAGGGATGCAGCCTTGGGGGGAATGTCTTTCCCAGGAGTTTTGGAGAAGAGCCTCAGGGCAGTTTCCTTAGCTGATGTTAGGAGAAGACTGTCCTGAGAACTTGTTTGCACTTGGTTGTTGTTTCCTTGAGCTCCCGGAGGAGTTGGCTCCAGGCAGCCCTATTTAAACAATTTTCTTCCTGTAGCAAGTGCTGTCCGTTCTACAGCGTCTGAGTACCTGTGAGCCCCAGCTCTGCTACCTGATACCTGTTCCTGTATTGTTTCCTGTCTCTGTGATCCGACCCGGCTTGTCCCGACCTGCTATCTGTCTGCCTGCACCGACCCTGGCTTTCCACGACCATCGGCTTGCCTGACCCCTTGTACTGTGCCGCCAGCCCGTTTACGAACTCTGCTTGGACTTTGACCATTCTCTGCCTGACCCCCTTGTACCTTGCCTGCCTGCCAGTTGCCGACCCAGCCTGTACGACCATCCATCTGCCTGCACAACCATCTGGAGCTTCACAACACCACCAGTGACCATCCAGCCCTCGTGTGCACTTCCTGTCTCTACTACCAGGGGTCCCCGAATCGGGTGTGTAAGAGTGGTTGTTCCCTGCAAAAGACAGACTGCACCGCCAGGACCGTGACAGCTGAGCTCTGTGAATGGGTCCGTCACCGACTGTGGGTCCTTTTCTCCTTTTTTTAGATATGGCCACCACAGGATGAGGCATCGGTGGGTGAGTTATGTTGCTGGGATCCTCCCTGACATGAGTGGGTGCAGTGTGGTTAGATCAGGATAGCAAAAGTAGGTTAAAAGCCTGGGTTTTTTGTTGGAACTTTCTCACCACACTGCTTACTCCATGAGCTGCAAGCCACGCCCCTCAATCCATCCTTCCTGATGTTGACTCTCTGCAAGACGAATGGTCCTTCTTTTTCACTACAAATATGGACTTGGCTTACTGTCGACCTGCATCTCCAGATACAAACAATCTTTCAAATTAGTCCTGACCCAAGCTGAGAATCACTTGAAATCCATAGAACAGGCCTTCCAACTAGACCCTTCCCCGCACAATGCATCACTCATGAAAGTTCAAACCCATCTAGTTAACCTCCTCGTCTTTGACAAAGCTAAACAAAATACACTCTTCTCCAAACAACGTAACTTTGAACATGGCGAGCATGCAGATAAACTGCTAACTTACCTAGCCCATCTTGACCACACACCCCCAGTTGTGATATCCCTTGTGGACCCCACCGGGAGACTGATAACCGACTCTGATTTGGTGGCTAGAGAGTTTTACACATTCTTTGCGACCCTATACTCCTCTAAAACCCAGTACACCCACAACAAACTGCTCTCCTTCCTACAACCTGTACAATTCCCCACGTTGACCCAATCTCAATTTACACAATTGGAAGACCTCATCACAGTGGATGACATCGATGAGGTCATTACTAACCTAGCTGCGGGCAAGGCCCCTGGAACAGACGGACTTCTCTTCTAATTTTATTCCCAATTTAGAGCTATACTGGTACCATACCTCCAAAAACTATTTCAACACATGTTTGATTCCTCTACTCTTCCAGAATCTATGAAGAAAGCTTTAATAGTGCTGATACCCAAACCTTGCTAAGATCCCTCTCTTCCCGAGTTCTATCGACCGATTTCCCTTGTTCAATTAGATATGAAAATCCTAGCCAAGGTGCTTGCCCTCAGCCTGAATAAAGTGATCCTCTCCTTAGTCCACTCCGATCAAATTGGATTTGTGCCCAACAAAAATACTGCTTTCAACCCGTGTCGCCTCTTCTTCAACCTACAGGCTACCCATGATTCGGTCGAATCTAGAGTGGTGGTTAGTCTGGACGCCGCCAAAGCGTTTGACTCAGTTGAATGGGCTTACCTATAGGAATGCCTGCACAGATACGGTTTTGGTCCCAACTTCATAGCATGGATCCAGTTGCTTTACCAGGTGCCTGTGGCTAGGATTCTGATTGGTAGGATTTCTGACTTCTTTCCCCTACACAGAGGCACCCGTCATTGTCCCCACTACTGTATGCACTGGCGGTGGAACACTTAAATCTCATTGAATGAGCGCATTCTTGGGCCTCCAAATTAATTGGAGCAAATCTCAAATGCTTCCGCTTGACTTGACTGCCCTGTCAGCGGACCAAGCTAGCCTTCCATTGCAATGAGCAAGCCAGTTTAAATACTTGGGGATACAGGTCACTCGATCCCCAGCAGATTACACCAGAGTTAATGTGGAACCCCTCTATGCATTACTCAAAGCTAAAACTCTAATTTGGGCATGACTCCCCCTAGAAGTTATGGGTCGCATAAACCTGGTAAAGATGATTCTATTGCCCAAGCTCCTATACATCTTCTGGCACATCTTCGACCTATCTCCCCCTCCGGGTATTTAAAGTTATGGACTCTATCCTCAATTAATTTATTTGGGGCAACTCTCGACACAAGCTTTTGTGGCGCACCCTACAGAAACCTGTAGATCTGGGGGGCGTTGCCCTACCAGATCTCAATCTCTATTATTTGGCCGCCCAGCTGTCTCATTTTTTTTTATTTTGACAAAGAGGACAAACTTGGTTATCTTACTCTGGCTTGCTCGCATGCCCCTGATCGATTTGTACACCCCTTCTAGGTATTGCTTAGGGGTACAAGCATCTCGACTGGCCTGGGTAGTCGCACAAGCTTGTTGTACCACCACTGCACCATTACTTGGGACCTGACTATGCGTAGATTGAGGGCTCCCTCTATAAACGCTCATTCACCAATATGGAGTAATGCTAATCTCCTGGAGCTCCTCACATTGCTTGATGCTGACCTCTGGTCAGAGCATGGGATTCTGTACCTTAATCAGGTGATGGACATCACTGGCCTTAAATCCTTTCAGGAGCTTAAATCCACCCATGATCTACCCAATTCCATTTGTATTCAGAGATACAGCACTCGGTCCTCCCTAGTTGGGCGACCTATCAGTCAATCCTGGGCCCGACAGCTGTGCACACCCACCACCCTCTCCTTGGACCAGGGACCTGAGACGCCCGTGACAACCATCCCGCCCACCTGCCTGGAGCTCCGGACACCACCTGCGCAGCCAGACACATGTGCTGGTGGGACCCCCAGCGCTCGGACCATCCTGAAGGAGGCAGCCTAGACTTTACCCATGCTTCTACATGCCTGTACCCGCTTATGATCTTGTAAGTGCATTTTTAATAAAATGTTTCTTTTAACCTACTACTACACTTAGTGGGGCGCCGCTTTTCTTCCTTCATGCAAATATACATCCTACATAGATCATATCTAACCCCAGCTCGCATAGCCCGGGCAAGACCCCCTATGCCCCAAATGTGCAGAGAATAACAGTTCTTTCTTCTACCTCATCTGGTCCTGCCCAGCTATCCAGGGCTACTGGAAACACGTGATCAGTATCCTTCACGATGAAATGGGCTCTCCACTAACTCTATGCCCAAAGCAATGTCTGCTAGGACTATTGCCTGATCAACAGCAGAACAGGCACTACGAAATGTTTATGCAGGAAACACTGTATGCAGCCAGACTTATGATAGCCAGGAAATGGCTCCGGAAAGAGGCCCGACCTTACGGAATGGATGATGTTGGTTAATCAATCCTTACCACACACAAAACTTATATACCAACACAGAAACTGCCCCTCCAAATATCAAAAATTTGGGATAGATGGCTTGAGTCAGCATCCACAACTACTGACCCAGATAGGGACGAGAGCTAATTGATAATAATGTATGTTAATAGGCTGGTCAGACTGCCCACAATTGTATGTTTGTCTAACATCATTCCCCGAATGTTATCCCCTACACGGTTTGCAATTACATTGATGTCTCAATGTGCACAGAACACCCTCATGTATCACTTAACCATAAATGTATGTTACACTCTTTATAATGTACAAGTTGTAAGCACTGCCACTTTATACTACTTGTGATTTATATGTAACTCAATTGACTCTGTATACCTCATTCCATTAATAAAAGTTTTATTTAGATTTAAAAAAAAAAGTCAGTGGCGGCCGTTCTTGCAGAACGCAGGGGCCGCCCCCCTAATCCATGCTCCCGGCCCCTAATCTACATGCAGGGCTGGCTGGCTGTGGGAAGGTGGTGGCTGGCTGCCTGGGTGCCGTGAGTGCACCTCCCCCCAAGAAAATTGAGCACCAGCCACCACCGGTAAGAGTCATGTATGTGAGTTTACTCCCACTTTAAAAAGAGAATATGTCATCAGTCTGCTGTAGGAAGGAGAAAGCATTTCTCTCCTCAACTCCAGTAGTCAGATTACAACATTGTATGATTAACAAGTCACAAGGCCCAGATAGCAAGGATAACTTGCCACAAATTTGTGGCAGTGTTGAATTGTAAGTCTGTTAACCTGTTGCACATTTTCACTGGTAAGTTGTACACTTGCAGAGCACTTGAAGCACAAGTTCTACACTTGACACTTTTCCAATTTGTAGCACATTTACGTGGCAAGTCTCTAGCAAGAGCAAAGTTGCGGTGGTGAGTCTACACCACGAGCTCAGCAAGTCTACAGCACAAAAATTCAACCACAGTGACCCCTGTGGTGGGATGACCATTGCACAACATAACTGAAGCAGAACTTGCAGCAGGTTTGCAGAAAGTTTGCAAAGAAAACTGATTTGGATCATGCAATGCGGACTTGCTGCAATTGAACAACAAACTTGTGAAGCCTGAGAAGTCTAGCAATAGTTTGCAAGTCATTTTCAAACTTGCAGCTCAATTGCTTGCTATTTGGTAGAGAGACTTGGATACCCATCTTGCAGGATCCACACTGGCTGTCTGGATTTTTTCCTTTTCTGCTACTAAATATGTTATTTGAAGACCACAAGAATCAGCTATGTAAAGGAGACGTGTTCTGGGCACATTGCTTACCGCCACTCTGTGGTCACACTGCTGGAAACTGACCGCTGGGATTTAAAAATCCTCTGGGATGTAAAATACTTGTGTACTTAATTGAGAGGGCAAAGCATGACTGATCTAATGAAATCCTCAAACTGTTACTATTATACAAGTGCTGACATTTAGACCTCATGCACACAGGACATTTTGGACGTTTTTACAGCTGCTGTTTTTAGCTTCAGATGTTTTATTCCTACAATTAATAAACCCTCCAGCATGTTATCCTATGTGTTCATGCACACATAGGCTGTTATCAACTGTTTTTGGCTGGGACGTTTTTGAGCTGTAAAAAAAACCCAAGACCAGTGAGTTCTGAGAGACCTTTTTCAACTGTAAAAATGCTCAAAAATGCGGCTCACCAAGGTTTTTGGACGTTTTTGATCTAGTGACAAAAAAAAAAATGCTAAAAAACACTAACGCGGAAAAACACTCAAAAACGCTAGTGTAATAACGCTGAAAAGCGCTGGAAAACTCACTACAAAGCTACTGACATTTTTAGAACATTTTTTTAACGTCCTGTGTGCATGAGGCCTTATACTGCCGGGTACCTTCCACTTTAAATTCTAGTGACCTATGTATATAATTTGTGCTGAAGCCTAATTAGAGAGTATGGTTCTATATGATGTCAGTGCTGTAACCATTTATCTCCCTAGACTTTGTCTTCTGTTTTATCACTGACCACCTGGGGAGAGTTAATGGTCTCCTGGCCCTGGGAGGTATGTAGTGGTGTCCACAATGGAATCACAGGCTTTAGAAGAAGCCCATAAGGACAGAGGCTGGGAGAGTTCTTGTCAGACTTTTTTTGCAGCACACCACTTGAAAGGGACAATAAGCCAGACATGCATCTGGTAAAATAAAATAAAGTGTAGCCTTCTGAGTACAGGGTACCTCACTATGTGACTGGCATACTCCTTGGATTAAAGCGTTTAGGGCCATACAAAAATAGCAGGGCACGGCTGCATCTGGGGCTGTACATATCTGCAGATTGTATACATGCAAACACACATAAATATGTGTAAATACGTATATTTGAATGAGAATTCTGCGGTCATGCAACGCTGTACTCAAATTACATTTTTATCATCTTTTTTGAGACAGATAGAGCTTTCTTTTGGTGGTATTTATTCCCCACTGTTTTTTTTTTTTTTTCTAAACAAATGAAAAAAGACCCGAAAATTTTGAAAAAAAGTAAACATTTTTCTTAGTTTCTGTTATAAAATGTTGTAAATAAGTAATTTTTGTCTTTTACTAATATGCACTGATGGGCACTGATAGGCTGCACTGATGGGCACTGATGGGGCAGCTCTGACGGGCACTGATGAGGCTGCACTAATAGGTAGCACTGATGGGCGACACTGATAGACAGCACTGATGGGCACTGATAGGCGGCAATGATAGGCTTCACTGATAGGCACTGACAGGCAGCAATGATGGGCACAGATTGGCAGCACTGATTGGCACTAGTTTGCAGCACTGGCGGGCACTGATTGGCAGCACTGGTGGGCACTGATTAGCAGCACTGGTGGGTAGTGTTGGAGCTGCACTGATAATCAAGGCACTGATGATCAAAGCATTGATGATCAGTGTAGATGTCCCCTGTGTGGATTTGCCGGTTATCAGCTCTCCTCATCACGCGCTGTCAGCGTGAGGAGAGGAATGACAATAAGCGGTAAATCCTGTTTACACTGTGATCAGCTGAAATTGGACAGCTGATCACATGGTAAAGAGCCACTGTGATTGGCTCTTTATCACAACCTGTGATCAGCTGTGTTCCAAGGACACAGCGATTGTAGATGCCTGCGGAGGCACGCCACAGGGGACACAAGAGAAGCGCGATCACAGGAGGATGACATATGACGCCCTCCCAACAATGTGTGACCACACTGTAGACATCATTCAACTATAGTGCGGTCATGAAGAGGTTAAAGCCTAACTCTAACTAATTTAGTTTATTTCCAGTTTAAATCGTTTCTTTATGCTACTAATTGATGCATCTGCTGTCAGCACTGTATCAGCTACATACAGTATACAGCATTGTGTACAGGCAGTGGTATGGGGACTTTCTGAACAAACTGCATCAGGCTGAGCGATGGTCAGCCATTCCCAGAAAGTTTGTATTTCTGTCAAAGAATAAAAAGATTCCTCTGTTGGCTCAGGTGCAGATCGTGACTTCATCTACCTTTCTTTCCACCTCAGCCAATCAGAGGAAGCCTTGTATTCATTCATAAAATACAAAGCTTTCTGTGAATGGCTGAGCAATGTTTAGACTGACCCGATTTTGTTCCAGAAATGGGATGGGAATTCATTCTATGGCTGCAGGAACACACTGCTTTATATATAAACAACAATTATACAGTGCTAAGAGCAGCCACATGTATTAGTAAAGGAAATAGTTTGCTTGGGCTAGCTTGAGCCAAATTAACTATTTAAAGTGAAGACAAACACGGAGTTCAGTTTTAAGCAGATCACAGTCACATATCTGCAATAAAGTCTTTAACGTCTATAGATTCCCTTAAACCTGTTGAAAGTGTATTACTACTATTGATTGATATATTTCTAATATTGATATGCAAAGGCAAATCCAGGCAGATTTTTCATTTGAAATCTGTACAGGAAGGTTGAGAAAAAAACTGTAAGGAAAATTGATTGTACAAAATCATTAGAGTGCTTAATGTTTAAAACCCTGTGTGCTGGGATGATCATGCACGCATTTTCATTTTAGCATTTGTTTTCCTCTAGATTGCCATTTCCAGGATAATTTGGGAACCTTTCTACAGCCAAGCCGTTATCTACATTTAACCACCTATATCTTGGAAGAGATAATGAATTATTAAACAAATGAGTGATTTTTTTTCCTTTTTCACCATCTAGCTAAAGAGACATTTTGTGACCTTTTGAAACTTTATGGTTCTAATGAATTTTATGTAGAGCCTTGTGGCTGTCTGCAACTTTACTGAGATAAATAAAAAGTGAAGAATAGGACTGACCTTCATCTTTAAGAGGTAATTGCATACTGCTTTTGAGGGATTGATGAGGCTTTGGTCGTTACTCTGGGCTCAATGAAACGACTGAGATTATAAATATATATAAAAACAGACAATTTTACTCTAAGTAATTGTGCTGTAAAACATGTGTGTCAGCGTGAATTTATGTTATAGGAGTAATGTTAGTGTAGGGACAAACACTGTATAGAATCCCCTTACGGTTTATGCAGGCTGCTGTAAAACATCATGTCTTTTTGTGTCCTTGGGATTGGGTGGGTCTAAAATGTGGTCACTTGGAAGTTTTGGCTGAAAATCTTATTTTGTGGTCAGCCTAAACTAGTAGTTTTGTAGCTTGAGTTGTACTCTTTGAAGTACAGGAACCTTGGTGATCTTGCTTAGAATACACATTAATCAGCCTGTACCCGTCCCATATTTATTTGTTGCATTGCACTGACATATTCTGCAGAAGTAAGGTTTAATGAAAAAATATTTTGCTACATCCATGAGATTATCTAACAGTATGGTGCAAACGATTGCAAGAGAGGACCTATGTGTGTGATTTAAAAAAACAGACTACCAGGAACAGAAAAAAAACCTTTAGGCCCCTTTGACATGATGGATAAAAACTGACCAGTTTACATCACATCTGTCCTCTGCTCAGTTCAGTTTTCATTTGTATATAGCCTGTTAATATCCTTTTTACAATGTCCATTTTGTTTAAATGCCCATACAGGGTATATATCTACTATATATATATATAAACACAATATTACCAAAAGTATAGTGCCTTTACACACACATGGACTTTAATGGCATCCCAGTCTTAGTCCGTAGGGTTCAATATTGAGTTGGTCAATTTACGCAGTGCTGTATTCATACTTACACATACTAGGGACAATTGAGACAGGAGCCAATTAACCTACCAGCATGTCTTTGGAGTGTGGGAGGAAACTGGAGTACCCGAAAGAAACCCACGCACCTCTACATCAGTGTCTGACCTCACAAATGCGCTTCTGGAAGAATGGTCAAACATTCCCATAGACACACTCCTAAACCTTGTGGACAGCCTTCCCAGAAGAGTTGAAACTGTTATAGCTGCAAAGGGTGGGCCAACTCACTACCTGCATGGAGTTTGCATGTCCTCCCTGTGCCTGCATAGGTTTCTTCCAGGTACTCCGGTTTCCTCCCACACTCCAAAGACATGCTGGTAGGTTAATTGGCTCCTTTCTAAATTGGCCCTAGTATGTGTATGTATGAGTACAGCGCTGCATAAATTGATGGCACTATATAAGTACCTGAAATAAAAATGTATGCCCCTTTGCCCCTCTGTCTTTAACGTCAATCAACTGTGCCCTTGACTATGATTTTCCATTTTATTAACAGACTTACACTGAACTAATTATTTTCAGTTTACATCAGTATGCCAGTATTAGATCAGTAAAGGACACAAATCTATTCCGCTTTTAACCATGGACCTAAACAGATATGAATGCATACTCATAAATAAACATAAATGGCAATCACCCCAATTTATAACTAGCTTTAGTTGTGTAAGGTTCACATGGAAGGTAGCTGGTAGCTCTACGCGTAACCGTCTACTGTGTGCTGCATATCCTAAGCGTTTCTTGGAAATCATAATATATCTACCACCCATATAGGAATAGAGAGGTCTTAGGCCATGCAGAACTTTCTATGTATATGTCTGTATCTCTGTATATACATTTAATTAATGGATGGGGGCAATGTACTGTGCTATGCACAATTATATCTAATACAATGACTTTATACAATTATTATGATTGACACCCTCATGCAATGATATGTATGCGATTATATGTAATAGTACTTTATCACTTATTTAATACATTTTACTATATCCATCAATCTACTTTGTATTCCTCACATGCTTCATTCAAAGTCCCACTTTCCCCTTTGTTCTTGCTTCAATGCAATAACTACTGTATATATATGTTAGGGATGGAAGCAGCCTTACCAGGCTATAACTTCATTTAAAGTCCCATTTTTTTCCCCCCTCTTCCCCCTTTGTCTCACAGATATCCCAATATGATGCCCATTATGAGATCATCACTTAATTTGGACTGGGATTAGAAAAATAAAGAGACCACTGTTAAAATGGTCTGATGTCAAATTTCACCAAATCATTATTTTCCCCTGTGTGTGGTGGCATAAAGAGGGGAATGTTATATTATCTTGCACAAACAAGTCTCACAGCTGGCTCAATTGCAAGGCCGTTTGGTTCCAGGCAACACTTAGTGTAAATGTGCTTTTGTTCTTCTGTTATTTATGTAACTGAAGCTGCCAAAATTGAAATGTACACAGTGATATGATAAATGTATTTTTGTTTTTCTGCTGTTTGTGTAAATAAAGTTGTCAGAATTTAAAAATATTTGTAGACATGAGATAATCTTTGGCTGTATTGGACATTGGTAGTTATATGTGTAGCAGATTCTCCCATGCTGTTCTTTCATGAGAAAATTGCCAAGCTTGGATTATGTTTTGGCCAATGTCTAGTTTCCTCTGATAAAGTGCTGAAGCCAGGAGTATCTGGCTATTTCTTCACTCTAAAATTCAGCATTTCAAAAGTTCTACAGGGTGTGATTTTTTCCTTGTCTTTTAGGTCTGAATTGGGGGGAGTTCATGTGCTGCATTTAGGCCATTCACCACTTCCTTCATGGACCTATCAACCCACTATATCTCCACTGTCCCACGCTCCTTGAATGCAGAGCTCCAGCCTTCTGCACCTTTTAGTACTGACAAGTCCCTACCTCTATTTGCATTGTAAAGAAAGACAACCAGTCAGTGACATGGAGGGAACAGTCCACATGACTGTGGAGCCTGAGATGATAAGGGTGGCTTCTTGCGCAAGTCCTGTCCAAGCACCAGTGGTGGTATAGACAGGGACAGCAAGGGCAGCGCACAGTTGCCAGGAAGCTGGAACTTGGAAACACAGGAATCCTCCCAGTGGCAGTATGGAGTCAAGTCACAAGCTATGTTTGGCAGCAGCAAGACAGACAGGTGCTGAAAAATGATCAAGTTCAAGGTCAGGAACGGGCAGGAGTCGGCAACATGCTGGAGGTGAGGTCGGGAGGCAGAATCATAATCTGAGGTCCAAGCCAGAGTTGAAAACACAGAGTAGCAGCAGACTAAAGGCCCATACACACGGTACAACGGTACCTGTACAAAAAATTTCCCATCTGCTCCAGCTGATCCCATTCTCCTCCTCTTAAATACCTTCTCTCCGATAAAGTCTTCTGTGCATGCCCTTAAGTCTCCACTCCATTCTTTTTCCTGTTACCAGTGTTCATGGGATTGTACACCCCATTAACACCCATCATACCATAAGAACATACCTAAAATATAAAATAAACACACAACAAGGATTGTGGAAAAGTTTAGGCCGCGGCCCCTTTATTGGGTTTAAATCAATTTTAAATATGAAATGAACTTTAACCTTTAATACCAAACAGAATCGCTGTTAACCATTAACAGACCAACATGCTTAGTCACTAAGACTCAAGCAGCAATATCTTATACCAACCAAATAACAGTTTACCAACCACTGTCCACCCACAAAGTGGGCGACATTACCCAAAAAGATAGACCTTCAATATCAAATAGAACTGTTATTAACCAATACCAACATGCTTCCAAACAGCAATATCTTAACCAAGTAACAGCGTACCAATCACTGTCCACCCACAAAGTGGGCGACACATCCCACATAAAGTTGGACCGCGACGAGGGGAAA
>BLSH010000572.1:150621-168502 GCA_018402905.1 Glandirana rugosa
ACAACCCCATTGTAAATGACCACACATAATTTCATATAAATTTCGATTTTGCAAAAATGTAAAAGTTATCTCATTCCCCAAAACATAAAGTGGACACAGAGTAATCACTCTAAAATGGAGGTCAGAACATCTGAGTTGTCCTTCACTCTTCTATGAAAAAGTTATACTCCCTTTAGGGAAACATCGACAACAGTAACCTTTTTCACAGGGGTAACCTTCTAAAGGGTAAATAAAAACAAGACCACCGTTGAGTCTAAAGTCTCAACTTTTAATTACTGTCACTTACAATGCATGGACTGCCACCTCAGACAGAACACGTCCCTTGTTGGCGAGAACGCGTGGGCTAATCCCGCACTCTCGGGCCTCTGTCTACACTACCAGGGGTCCTTGAATCGGGTGCGCAAGAGCGGTTGTTCCCTGCACAAGACAGACTCCACCGTCAGGTACGTAACATTCACTGTCATTAATTTTCAACTCTGAAATCTGAGTTGCCACCAGAACAAAAATAAATGGGAAATCTTCCAATGGGGACACTTTTTCCAATGACAACAGCTACAAAGGGATTTCCCTCATATTGAAAAAGTATCTTCTCACTTCCTGTTGAGTCTACAAGACTGGAGGTAAAATCTCACTAATGAGACACAGGTGAAATACAAAACCCCTTACTCTATTGAAAATGTAAAAACGTTTTAGCTTTAAATATACTTTAATACACACCAGTAAATGTTACCCCAACATATATCAATTGAGAATTTAAACCAATAGTGATTTGGTTTCTGGGTGTTTGCCAGTGAGTTGAATAAACCACAGGTTTCCTATACAGTTTGGGGTAGGGTGAGCTCATTCTTTTCTGCTTTGGATTTTAGTGATCTCAGAAAACAGGTCTCATTGCAATGGGTACAATCAATGTATTGAGAAAAGATAGACACTGAAAAATGGGCAGAATTTCATTTTTTTTATTTTACTATGTCCTTTGAATACTGATTCTTAATGGGAAGTACTGATTCATTATATTCAGCTAGTGCACTCTCAGTCTGCATTCACATCTAGGCGATGCGTTTATGAAGCTTTTTGTTGCGCGTTTTGTAGCACGGCATCGGGCGTTTGCAAACGCTGATGTCACGCTTATACGCACCTTTGACGCTTTTCCATTGATTCTATGGCAATAGAAAAGTATCAGAAATGCCCCATTCGCGCAACAAAAATACCTCCGGGAGTAGTTTGAGCGTAGGACGCTTGGCTTCAGGCATTTGTGAGTGGAGATGTGAACCATCTCCATAGAGAATCATTGATTTTTTTTCCCCTCCAGCGTTTTGTAGCTTCAGGCATATTTGAGCTACAAAAAGCTCAGGTGTGAATGGGCCCTATTGCAGGGAGTGCTTAAAAGTTGAATAGTTGATCTCAGTGGAGACTTCTGGGAAAATGAATGTGCTCCAGTATCTGCTGCATCATCACAGGTCCGGAAGCACAAACTGGCACTCCCATCTATTTTTTCACATCTTATTCCAGGCGCCTTGGCTGATTGGACTACCGATGTTTTTTTTTCGCAAACTCCTATTGCACATAGCTGACATATTTCTGGGTCATTCTGTACACCATCTGTGTGCAGAATGCCTGCAGGTTGCCATTTCATACTGAAGTTTACAGAAAATTACAGCAGCAGCAGTTTGATTTTTTCTACGATAGTTGAGTTAGCCTGAGTGCCCATTCAGACATGCAGTACAATGGAACCGTTCTAATAAGAGTGACTCAAGTCGCTCCGACTTAGAAAATAGGTTCCTGTACTACTTTTGAGGCGACTTCAGGTGACTTGCATTGACTGCTATAATAGAAGTGGCTTCGAGCGGGGCAACTCGAGTCGCCCGCAAAGTTGGATTGCTTCTGGTGTGAATGGAGCCTAAGGCCCCTTTCACACTTGTGTGACGCAATTTTTTTACCACAATTTTACGGTGATTTCGATGTGATTTGGGATCAGTAAGACTTTGGTTCGACTTTGTTGCAACTCTGGCACAATTTGCAATTTGCCATTGCAGTCCCAAGTCACAAGACAAGTCGCATAAGTGTGAAAGGGGCCTAAGGAAACATTTTTTTTTTTAATGTTGGATAGAGTAGAGAGGGATTAGAACAGTTTTAACTGCTGTCTGTGCCTCGGTTTAGGTCCCTTTCACACTTGTGCGACGCGATTTTACCACTATTTTACCGCAATTGTGGCACGATTTGGGATCGGTATGACTTTGGTCCGACTTTGTTGCAACTTTGGCACAATGAAAACATATTACAAAGTCGTACAGAAATCGCATCTATATTATTCAGGTGCGATTTGCATGCAACTTTGAGGGTTTAACATTGAAGTCTATGGACCTCAAGTTGCATCAAAGTTGGACCAAAGTAATGCAGGGACTACTTTGAAGTCAGCATGACCTGAAGTCGTTCAAATATGAACGGCACTCATTGGATATCATGGGGAATGACTTGTCATGCAACTTTGCAGTCCCAAGTCGCAGGACAAGTCGTATGAGTGTGAAAGGGGCCTAAGTGAGACTCACCCACTCCATTTGTCCTGTTTACCATTATCATTGAAAGTGAGAGTAAAAGATAATCCCAAATTTTGGGTTATCCCCAGAAAAGTAATAGAGGAGAAATCTTCCAATGGGGACACTAGTTTTGGTGAAATGGGTGGAGGCCCAATGGATTCCCTTAATTTGAAAGGATTTCTTCACTTCCTGTTCCGGTCATTGAACTCCCTGCCTTACTCTATCTAGAATTAAAAAATAAAAAAGGTTTGCCTATAGTTCTACTTTAACCACTACTGATCCATGCTATAGCCAAAAGACGGCTACAGCGCGGACCTAAATTGACGGGAGGGTGTTCATGGACGTCCTCCCCTTTGTGCGCTCCCCGCGTGCACTCACAGCCGTCGGTGGTGTGCCCGTGGGTCGGGCGGACTCGATGTCCGCTAGCGACCCACGATCGCCTAATAGAGAGGCAGAACGGGGAACCGCCAATGTAAACATGACGGTTCCCCCGTTTTGTGAAGGGGGACATGACAGATCTACTGATCCCTGTAATCGGGATCAGTTAGATCTGTCATACCCCTGCCAGCCCAGCCCCCATACAGTCAGTGGCATTTACACAGTAAACAGTGGCTATTTTTAGCTCTGATCGCTAAATAAATGTCAGTGGCCCAAAAAAAGTGTCAAAAATGTCCGATCTGTCCGCTGCAATATTGCAGTCCCGATAAAAATCGCAGATAGCCGCCATTACTAATAAAAAAAAAATAATAATAAAAATGCAATAAATAAATTCCCATAGTTTATAGACGCAATAACTTTAATATGTAGAAGTATATATATATCGGCCTAAACTGATGAATATTTTTTTTTTTGGATATTAATTATAACAAAAAGTAAAAAATATTGTTTTTTTTTTTTCAAAATTGTCGCTCTTTTTTTATTTATAACGCAAAAAATAAAAACCGCAGAGGTGATCAAATACCACCAAAAGAAAGCTCTATTTGTGGGGAAAAAAGGACATAAATTTTGTTTGGGTACATTGTTGCACGACCGCGCAATTGTCAATTAAAGCGACGCAATGCCGTATCCCAAAAAGTGCTCTGGTCAGGAAGGGGATAGATCCTCCTGGAGCTGGAGTGTTTAAGGTAATAAAGTTTCTCCTATGTACTTTTAAGTTGCACAGTATTCTTAAGCCTCGTACACACGGAACGACGATCGTATACAACAGGCCGTACGAACGACCGTTGTATGCGAAAACGGGAGTTGTATGAGCAAACTAGAAAACTTGGTCGTACCAACAAGCGGTCATACGACCGTTGTATTGTGTGTACAGAGCAGTTGGTACAAGAAGTTGTATTGTGCAAAATACGCGTGCTCAGAAGTCAGGAACAGCCAGATGCTAATTACATGCACCTGAACATTCTTTCTTTGGTCGATCATGTAGTGCAGTCAGTATGCTAGATACAACAGCCAACATACGATTTGAGACGATCGTACGTACGATCTCGTCCCATGTCTACGAGGCTTTATTCTATGAAGCAGTCATCTGCTGCCCAGGCATCAATTTTTGTAAGTATTAATGAGAATAAGACAGTCCTTGTATAGAACATGTTCATGGTACTTTGGAACCCACTAATTTCAACAGGTTTCCTTTGCAGGAATAGTTTGTCTCCAAATGATCCAGCGGCTTGCAGTTGATCAGAGCAGAACAAAGAAGGAACCACGGATGGTCCCTACTGTCCACCAATTAAAGGGAGTTCCACTTTTTCAAGCAAAAAAATCTAGATTAAATTAATTAAAATTGCTCAATCATTAAAAATATACTGGTGCTTTTACTTAATGTATATATTTATATATTGCTTTAGTCACTATTTTACATAAAGTTGTATTCACCACATGCAGTATTTTAAATAACCAAAAGAATATTTTTTCAAATTCAGCAACAGGGAAAGTGTCCTCTGACAAAATGCCTACTAAAATGAAGGTTATTAATGTGATGATGACAATAGTCTTTTAATAGGAGGAAATAATTTCTCACTGTCGCATAAAATGTGACTTTCAGAGCTGCACAGTTCAAACACTCACCTGAGAACCCGGTAATGAATTGCCCTTGGAAGGAAGATTAATGTAGTGCAGTCCTTGCCCTTTCTAACTTTGACGTAAATGTTAAGTTTGCACAAGTTAACCACATAAAAGGTTTTCGAATGTGTCTCTCGTGGTATTTTCTACAGTCATACATCTCTGCCAAATTACATTTCTGCATATTCTAGTGCCAAATTCTTCTTTTCATAATGTTTGCAATACACATACAAATCAAACATTGTCTAAGGCTATCCATCTCTATCCTGTGAAGCTGTACAAAAGAGATTCATGAGTAAATATCAGAGATAAGGATTTTTTTGCGTAGCGAAGATATCAGTTATGGGCGTGTAGAGACAGGTGTCATAAAGGGGCCCACCGTAATGTCTCCTGCATGCTACATGACTTCCTGTGCCTTTATATCCAGCCCAGTGAATTAATTGTTTATTTGTCCTTCCCAAGAGGACATAAACCACCGAACTTGATGTGAATTTTCTTCCAAAGGGCTCTGCAGCTAGCATAATTGTTATCCCAAGACACAAGGCCAGATTTTTGAATAACCAACACAGCCCTTGAATGTTGACAGTAACACAATGTTAGGAGAGATTGGTGCCTCTAAGAGACTTACGGTGGAAATGGCGCCAAACGGCCCTATTTAAACCTGCAATTCCCTGCAGCCGGTGCTGTCCATTCTACAGCGTTAGTGTGTTCCTGAGAGCAACTTGTGCCTTGAATCTGTATCCTGATCTTTGTTCCTGTGACCCGGCTTGTCTGACCTTGATTGACCTCCGCCTGCACCGACCCCCCAGCTTGCCCACAACGACTCTTCTGCCTGACACCTTATACCTCACTGCCTGCCTTTTAATGACCCTGCCTGTACCTGACGATTCTTCAGCCTGCACCCTCTGTACCGCTTGCCAGCCAGTTGCCGACTTCAGCCTGCCTCACTACTCTACGGATTGCACGAGCCACTGACGGACCATCTCACCATCAGTGTTCCTGTCCAGCCCTCGTGCCCCCCTGTGCTCTGGAACCCTCTGTCTGCTCTATCAGGGGTTCCCGAACCAGGGCCATAAGAGTGGTTGCTTCCAGCACAAGATAGACTCCACCGCCAGGTGTGTGACAGTAACGGACAGCCATGTCTGAGTCTGCGCAAGGAGCACCCTCTGCTATGGATGAACTATGTGTCCACTTAGCTGGCCTCGCGCAGGCAGTTAAGAACCTTCAAGACGACTAAGCCCGGCTGGAAGAACGTTCAGGAGCTCTCTGTACCCACTGCTCCTGGAGGTAGTCAGGCTGCTGGACGCACCATTGTGGCCCTACCATCTGAAACCAGGGTTCCCCTGCCGGACAAATTTTCAGGGGACCGTCGCAAGTTCCGGGCCTTCCGCAACTCCTGCGAGCTTTACTTTGGCCTCCAGCCCCGCAACTTCTCGCTAGAAGCTACAAAAGTGGCACTGGTCATCTCCTTGCTGCAGGAAGAGCCACAAGCATGGGCCCACCGTTTATAGGAACAGAGGGCCCCAGAAGTCTCCACCTTGGCTCTGTTCTTTCAAGCCATGGCCCGTTTGCATGAAGACCCCCACCAGGCGGCTCTGTGGAGGAATATGTAGCAGAGTTTAGGCCTTGGAGTGCAGATACAGCTTGGAATGACGCCGCACTCTGCTATCAGTTTCGCCTGGGACTATCGGAACCCCTCAAGGATGAGCTGGCCCGTGTGGGGGTACCTTGAACGCTGGATGCCCTTATCAACTGGCAATCCAGATCGACCGGCGCCTCCGTGAGCACCGTGCTGAAAGGGCTCCAGGATCCTTACGTCCCATCTGGATGTTACCTCGAGTCCCTGTCTACCCAGGACCGACTCCTTTTGCCTCTGCCACCTCCTCCTCCAGATACTTCCGAGCCCATGCAAATAGGGCTCCTACGCCCTTCTCTCACCCCTGAGGAGAGACAGTGGAGGTTCGCTCTGAATCTATGTTTGTACTGCGGGGAACCCGGACATATGGTGAGATCCTGCCCCGCCAAGCGCGGTAAGTGTGTACCAGCCTCCATCAGTGATGTGTCCAGTTTCCCTCACCAAGTCTCTCATCTTGTGCTTTCTCTCTCCCTGCAGCTTCCAGGAAGGATTATTCAAGCGTCAGCTATAATTGACTCTGGAGCTTATAGCAGCTTCGTGTACGAGAATTTTGCAGCTTCCCAACAAATTCCCCTTTGGCCAAAGACCCATAAATTTGTCCTGGCCAACGGATCCCCCATTAAGCTGGGTGTGGTGACCCATGAGACCGCCCCACTACCTGCCACCACAGCTGACAGCCACCAGGAACTCCTTCTGTTGGATGCCATAGCATCCCCTCTGTTCCCCATCATCCTGGTCCTGCCTTGGCTCCGGGCACACAGCCCTATTATAGACTGGACCGCCGGGACCATCGAGTTCCGATCCCCATATTGCCGGGAGCATTGCCTAAAGCGGGTCGAGGAAATTGTGCCCACACTGGGCTGTCTGGACATAGACTCTGATCCTGAAACCCATCTGTCTGTTCCGCCTGTCTACCATGGATACTTCGACGTGTTTAGTAAGAAAGGGGCTGATAAACTCCCACCTCACCGTCCATATGATTGCCCAATTGAGCTCCTACCAGGAGCTGAAGTGCCCTTTGGGAGGATTTACCCCTTGTCAGAACTTGAGTTGGCGGCCCTCAAGGCCTATCTAGATGACAATCTAGAAAAGGGGTTCATTCGGCCCTCCACGTCCCCTGCAGGGACGGGCAAATTTTCGTGGAGAAAAAAGACCACTCTTTATGTCCCTGCATAAACTACCGGGAATTAAACCGGATAATGGTTAAAAAACTTTACCCCCTACCTCTGGTTCCAGAACTATTCCAAAGACTGGGGTCTGTCATCGTTTTTACCAAGCTTGATTTACGGGGTTCATATAATCTGGTCTGCATCCAAGAAGGTGATTAGTGGAAAACCGCCTTCGGTACTCGTTTTGGGCATTAGGAGTACTTGGTCATGCCCTTCGACCTGTGCAATGCCCCCACTACGTTCCAGCACTTTGTGAATGACGTCTTCCGGGATTTCCTAGATCTGTTCGTCATCTTGATTTTCTCTTCCTCCCTCGAGGAACACCGTGAACATTTGTAAAGGAAAAGAGGTTGAGCCGCTCCAGGTGTATGTGGATTGATTCCAAATCAAGTATACAGGTGCAGGTCTGGTCCGTGATCCGGGATGCAGAAAGAAACAAAGGGAGTGACCGCACTCTGGGGATTGAGATGATAATTGAATATTAATGAAGTGAATTTCAATACATACCAGGCAGACAACAAGGACAAAAACCACAAAGGGACAGCTAGGTTGACGCGTTTCATGGACTGCATGTCTGCTTAGTCATAACCTTATGACTAAGCAGACAGAGAGTTCCAACATGCAAGGAGCACCATCAGGCATTCTAGGAGCAGAATTTTCACATCTAATTTCCTAACGACCTATTACACTTTTGAAGGTCCTGGAGCACCAGGACAATGGAATTACCCACAAAATGACCCCATTTTGGAAAGAAAACACCCCAACGTATATTCTATGAGGCATTATGAGTCTTTTGAATGGTTCATTTTTTTCCACAAGTCTTAGAAAAACGTGAAAAGAAAATGAAAACGCTTTTATTTTTACACAAAGTGGTCAATTCATTAGATATTTCTAACACAAAGCATGTACATAGCAAAAATTACCCCCCAAAATATATTCTGCTACTCATCCTGAGTATGGTGATACCACATGTGTGAGACTTTTACACAGTCTGGCCACATAGAGAGGTCCAACATGCAGGGAGCACCATCAGGCGTTCTAGAAAATAAATTACACATATGATTTCCTAACCACTTATTACACTTTGGAAGGCCCTGCAGCACCAGGACAATAGAATTACCCACAAAATGACCCCATTTTGGAAAGCAAACACCCCAGCGTATATTCTATGAGGCATTATGAGTCTTTTGTATGGTTCATTTTTTTCCACAAGTCTTTGTAAAACGTGGAAAGAAAATGAAAACCTATTTTTTTTCACAAAGTGGTCAATATATATGATATTTCAAACACATAGCATGTATATAGCAAAAATAACTCCCCAAATATTCTGCTACTTGTCCCGAGTATGGCGATACTACATATGTGAGACTTTTTCACACCCTGGCCACATAGAGGGGTCCAACATGCAGGGAGCACCGTCAGGCATTCTAGGAGCAGAAATTTCACATCTAATTTCCTAAGGACCTATTACACTTTTGAAGGCCCTGGAGCACCAGGACAATGGAATTACCCACAAAATGACCCCGTTTTGGAAAGCAAACACCCCAACGTATATTCTATATTCTATGAGTCTTTTGAATGGTTCATTTTTTTCCACAAGTCTTCGAGAAACGTGGAAAGAAAATGAAAACGCTTTGATTTTTACACAAAGTGGTCAATTTATAGAATATTTCTAACACATAGCATGTACATAGCAAACTTTAACCCCCAAAATATATTCTGCTACTCGTCCTGAGTATGGCGATATCACATGTGTGAGGCTTTTTTCACACCCTGGCCACATACAGAGGCCGAACATGCAGGGAGCACTGCCAGGCGTTCTAGGAGCATAAATTACACATAAAATTTCATTGATACCTCTCACATTTTTGAAGGCCCAGGAGCATCAGGACAGTGGAATTACCCACAAAATGACCCCATTTTGGAAAGGAAACCCCCCAACGTATATTCTACGAGGCACAGGCTGCACATAGGTTCTCAGGTACTCTGATGGGCTGCAGATAGGTACTCAGGTATTCTGATGGGCTGCAGATAGGTACTCGGGTACTTTCATGGGCTGGAGACAGGTACTTGGGTAATCTGATGGAATGGTAAAAGGCACTTGGTTACTCTGATGGGCTGCATATAGGTAATCAGTTACTCAGATGGGTTGGTGACAGGTACTCGGGTAATCTGAAGGGCAGGTAACAGGTACTCGGGTACTCTGATGGGCTGGTGACAGGTACTTGGGTACTCTGATGGGCTGGTGACAGGTACTCGGGTACTCTGATGGGCTGGTGACAGGTACTTGGCTACTCAGATGGGTGGGTGACAGGTGCTCGGGTACACTGAAGGTCTGGTGACAGGTACTCGGGTACTCTAATGGGCAGATGACAGGTACTCGGGTACTCTAATGGGCAGATGACAGGTACTCGGGTACTTTGAGGGGCTGGTGACAGGTACTCAGGTTCTCTGATGGGCAGGTGACAGGTACTCGGGTACTTTGATGGGCTGGAGACAGGTACTCGGGTACTCTGATGGGCTGGTGACAGGTACTCAGGTACTCAGATGTAATGGTGACAGGTACTCGGTTACTCAGATGGGCAGGGGACAGGTACTCTGGTACGCTGATGGTCTGGTGACAGGTACTCGGGTACTCTGATGGGCAGATGACAGGTACTTGGGTACACTGATGGGCTGGTGACAGGTACTCGGGTACTTTGATGGGTTGGTGACAGGTACTCGGGTACTCAGATGGGCTGGTGACAGGCACTCAGATACTCTGATGGGCTGGTGACAGGTACTCGGGTACTTTGATGGGCTGTGGCAGGTACTCGAGTACTCATATGGGCTGGTGACAGGTACTTGGGTACTCAGATGGGTTGGTGACAGGTACTCGGGTAATCAGATGGGATGGTGACAGGTACTCAGATGGGTTGGTGACAGGTACTCGGGTACTCTGATGGGCAGGTGACAGGTACTCGGGTACTCAGATGGGATGATGACAGGTACTCGGGTACTCTGATGGGCAGGTGACAGGTACTCGGGTACTCAGATGTGTTGTGACAGGTACTCGGGTACTCTGATGGGCAGGTGACAGGTACTTGGGCACTATGATGGGCTGGTGACAGGTACTTGGTTACTCTGATGGGTTGGTGACAGGAACTTGATTACTCAGATGGGCTGGTGACAAGTACTTGGGTACTCTGATGGTCTGGTGACAGGTACTCGAGTAATCAGATGGGCTGGTGACAGGTACTTGGGTACTCTTATGGGTTGGTGACAGGTACTCGGGTACTTTGATGGGCTGTGACAGGTACTCTGGTACTTTGATGGACTGTGACAGGTACTCGAGTACTTTGATGGACAGGTGACAGGTACTCGGGTACTCTGATGGACAGGTGACAGGTACTCGGGTACTTTGATGGACAGGTGACAGGTACTCTGATGGGCTGTGACAGGTACTTTGATGGGGTGGTGATAGGTCCTCTTTATTAGGGGGGGTGATCAGTGTGCTTGGTGTGTACATCTGGCGGTAACAAGCTGTTACCGCAATCTCCCTCTCACACACGATCGGTGTGTGAGAGGGAGAACCCGATAACAGCTCGTTACCGCGGTTTGTTTACATCATGTGACCGGCTGTGATTGGAGACAGCTGGTCACGCGGTAAAGAGCCAATTCCATTGGCTCTTTACACTGATCGGAGCTGGGCTTTGTCCGAGGGACAAGCCTCAGCCCCGATCGCCCCACTGCGTGCCCTCGGGGGAGCGCACGAGCGGCGTGCACGTGGAGGTCGGTAGTGACCGGCTGTGATTGGATACAGCCGGTCACGTGGTAAAGAGCCAAATCTATTGGTTCTTCTCCCCGATCGGGGGGGGGGGGGCACGACCCCCGCGGACACAATTGATCTGCAGGGCCCGCATCGTGGCGAGAAGCAGCCGACATCATATGACGTCGGCCCGGATCGATGAAGGGTTCCTGCCGACGTCATTTCACAATGACTCGGTAGGGAACTGGATAAGCAATATCAAGTAGCATCGACTTATGTCTAGTAATTTTTCTTACTAGCAAAAATGTATAGAAAATTGGCACAACCTGTTTTTTGCAACCTTTTCTCCTATTTTTTTGTATATATTTAATCATGAGATGGTCATTTGTAACTCAATTGTTAAAATAAATAAGTGTATTAGCTTTTTTTGAAAGTTATTTCTGCTGTCATACAGCTACTCAAGGCGATGTTGTTTTTCCCAGGATAACCAAGCCAAAGGATTTGCAAGTTAAATACATTTTTATTTTCCTTATTACTGACTTGCCATGCATTGTCTTCACTGTGTCTGTGTGTGTGTGTCACCTTTTGAGTTAAGGTCCCCTTTAAGGAGCCCAATTTAGGCAATGAAAATACTTCCCACTCCATTACACTAACTCCACCATCATAAACTGTCTAGCGCTCCCCGACTCCTTGAGGCACGATGGTATGTCCAGAGACAGGGTGGGCTTACATTTTCTCAAAGTTGAGTCAATAGCTGAAAGGTGGGAAATGTGAACAAATTGGGCTGCAGTCACTTTGAGGGCTTTTAAAGGACTTTTATTCCTCATGGACATCACATGGGAGAGAGGGGTTGGGAACTCATACACCCAATTCTGACTTGGTCCATCCATAGACCTCAGTACAGGCCAAAAGGGCCTTTAAATGAAACCAGCAACCTGTACCTACCAGAAGAAGCAGCGGTTTCCAGTAGCAACAGGCTTTGTGGTGATCTTCCTGTTGCTTTCCCAGCCTCTTTACGAGTTCTCCCTCTATAGGACCTTGAGCTGCAGAGTTACCTATATTACTCCATCCCAGGCGTTACTTTTCCCAGATCCCTGCCCTTTGCAAAGCCCCCGAAGACCGGGGCCTCTAGCATTAGGACCATTCTGGACCGGCAGACTGTGTCTGCTTCCAGGCACAAAACACATGTAAAAGCCTCCACAGCTGTCAAAATGCACACTCCTCACGTTTAACCAGCACAAGGCCATACAATGATGACAACATTAAGTAGGACATAGCCAGGTATTCACTCCAAGTAGGCACCTACCTCAAAGAGACTCCTAGTAGAAGAGGCGGCTCTAGGCTTTGTGAGGCCTTAGGCAAAACCTAGACATGATGCCCCACTCACCACCTGTAATGAGAGAAATAATTCAAGCGATAAAAAAGATGAGCTTTATAAACTGCATATATAAAGATCTTTAAAGTGCTGGTGTCAGTACTCTCTATCTCGGTGCTGGTGGTGTCAGATTCAAATGAGGAGGTTGCGAGGCCCCTGTGAGTGCGAGGTGTTAGGCGACCGCCTAATTTGCCTAATTAGAGAGCCGCTTCTGCCCAGTAGTCAGGGAGATCAGGGCTCTCACTCACTGTATATAGCTTGGGCTACTATAGTGGTTGAGATATCAAATATGCATATTAAGATTAAGCCAAGCTGACTTAATGTAAGTACAGAAAAAATATAATTCCTTGAGTTTAGCCTTAACATGTCTAAACATTCCCTATAACTTAGCAAATATTCTCTTCTTGAATTTAGGTGTACTTTTATTTTGCCTTCTTCACTGACTAATACATTTTCCCAATATAGAGAAATATTTTTTAACCCCCTCAATGTTTGCTGCAATTTCAGGGAAATGAAAACTCTCAGTTCCTCTCATCCCTATTCATGATAGGTTATATTTAACTACAACCCCACCCCTATAAAATCTTCACTGTATGGCTTCTAGACATTTGCAATTTGTTTCGTCTGACAAATTCGTTAATTTATAAGTATCCGAATTAACGAAAATCCATTTACCGAGTTTTCCCGAATATTCGTAAATTTGAGTCGTCGAATATTCGTAAATTAGAAAATTCGGAAATTCGAAAAACTGAAATAATAACTAACTATAGTAACTTAACTATTACTAACTATTAAATTATAGGTATTGGAATTTCCTTTCAAATTTGGCTGTTAGTGAACGTCATAAATACAAATTTATCCGAAGTTACAAATTATTTGAAATGCCGTGTCTAAGCGGATTGAACGTAACAAATTAATAATAATAATAATGAAAACTTTTTATTGTTATTATTTATTATTAATGTGTTCCATTCCATTTATTTAGATGCAGCATTTGTTATTTCATCTAATTCGTAACTTTGGATAAATTCGCATTTGTTACGTTCACTAACAGCAAAAATTGAAAGGAAATTCCAATATCTATAATGTAATAGTTAGTTAATTTTCAAATTTCCGAATTTACAAATGTACGATTTACGAATTTTCGAAATAACGAATTTAAGAATCGCGGTTATAACGAGTGACCTGAAGAAAAAAAAAAAAACGAATGAAGCGAAAACAAACAAATTTTTCAGCAGTGCACAAGTCTAATGGCTTCCCAGGATCACTAACCTCTGCCCACAATCTACAAGAATCTTCATAGTGAAAAAATTTGCGTGTATGCCAGGGACAATTCATTTGGAAAGGCTGTCCTAATCTGAAAAACTGTTACTGTTTGTGGAACAATAATTTGTGCAAAAAAATTGTTTGTTTGGGTGAATTTATCTGGTAATAGCCGTAGTCCTATAAGGCCTGTTGACAATCAATAAATAATTATTTCAAGGTTTCAAAATGCATACTATTGTTAATAAAGCGCAATGGATTGTTACTGCTATGAATGGAAATAGGCGTCCCAGGCAGATTTCAAACACATTTCAGACTTTGGCAAAGGCTCAGGTGACGTCAACATTTCCCTGCTGCAAAATCTGCTTTTAATAAAAGAATTCAGCTCCATATATCCTTCTGGACTTCGCCCTTAATTACACTGGCTGCCTGCTCTAAACATGTCTGACCACACAGTCATAAATACTGACCACTCCTCACTCCCAGCAGATACAGTACCGGTTACTTTTTTAATTCAATTTTAAAAAGAATACCGCTATGCGCTCTGCATAACAGAACTCCATTTTATATTTACTGATAACACAAAATATCCTTCGTTCCATTAGACTTCTTTAAAGGCTAGTCCTCTCAAACCGATATTTCAGCTATCCGTGGATGCTGGAGAGGTGAACCATCTAATGGTGTCTTATACTTTTCAGCAGGTCCAGTGGTGAGATCTTTGCAGTTGAGTTCCTAGAGTTGAACACTTTTAGTGAGGCTTCTCTTGAATCACCAAAGCGTGTGCTCCCTACAGATTGGAGAGCTCTAGCTCTGCCTATTTTTTTTTTTTTATATAATCTTTATTTAAACATATATAATCAGCAATAATACCGTGTAATACAGGATGCCAGATTCAAATGAGCCTAAATCGCCAAATAACTAACAGTCGTCTCTAACAGTGGTTACATTGTGAGTAACATAAGGGGAGAAGACCCACAATCAATTTCCATAGGCTCGATCCCATCCCCACTCTGAGAGGAGTACAGACTATTGGGGTCTTCTCAGCACATTTAGTCTATCAGGTTTTGCGAAATCCTGGGCCCAACCTCCCTCCTTCGGACCCATTGCTGCCGACTCTTCCAGGTCAGCAGTCTCCCACCCTGCCGCCCCCTAGCCGAGAGGGAGGGCGTCAAAGCGCCTCATTCATTCCCTCCCTGGCCCTAGGCCTGGCCGTGAGACAGCTGAGTAGGACCCTACTCGGGCGAGGGCTCCACCCCCACAGAAGAGGTCGGGGCCCACCGCCCCCCCGGGAGGTCGTTAAGAAAACCCAATAAGGGGTAACCGTTTCTGGCCCCTTTATGACAGAAAGCAAACGTATCAATTTAGGCACTTAAAGAGTAACCACTAGGACAATCCATCAAACTTAAACAACATAATAGAGGGAGAGAAAGAATAAGAGGGAAGGAAAAGAGTACGGGTAGTCATAGAAGGGGAGAGGAACCCCTTTCTCCAGTACCTGCCGCCATCTCTAGAAGCGTGTGTCACCTCTGCCACCTGCTCCAGCAATCATCAGCCCTAGAATGAGGTAAAAAGCAAAGAGCCTCATGCCCCATCAAGCATACTTGAATTAAACCTTAGCCTGTGAGGGCCCATCCCGCCGACTCCCGAACCCCCTGAGAGAGGGTTCTGCGAGTTCCAGCAACGCTACGTCCAGGCTAGAGGTCACATACCCCGAGTCAGAGGTGTGCTCCATCCACAAAGCCCATGTCTGTTGATATCTATCCAGCCTGCCCTTACATGAGGCTACCCAGCTCTGCCTATTTAATTAATAGTGGCTGATTTCTAAAAATCTTTGCATACCTTTCATTTTGATGAACCTGGAATGTATTTAGCTAGTTTATACTTAAAGCGGAGTTCCACCCGAAAGTGGAGCTTCTGCTTTAAAGTGTTACTAAACCCACAACAGTAAAATCAGTCTGTACATGCAGAATAGCATGCTTGCTATACTCACTGTGTAACTTAAGGGGTTAATCCTCTGTATTGTGTAAAAAGGCTGTTTAACTTTGTATGGCCAGATACTTCCTTCTTGCCCTGTCTTCTATATTAGACTGTACTATACTACATGCAGGCACTGTGGAAAGGTTGCACATGCTCTGTTTGATCTACCTCTTTCACATGGACACAGACTGCAGTGCATTTCTAGAGGCAAACAAATAGTTTGACCGCTCCAGGTGAGGCTGGTTGGTATCACTTTCCGTGGGTGCACGTTCAGTTGGGGAACTGCATCAATGGTGAAGGAGAAAAGAGGTTAACAGCACTCTAGGTGTGTGATAAAACATCCGGTAACTTTATTTGAATAGATGTACAAACAATCCATAAATGATCTTACATGTCCAAAGATGAGCAGACAGTGGAGGCAGACAAAAGATTGACGCATTTCACGAAATTAAATTTGCTTAATCATAATCTTGAGATTATGATGATTAAGCAAATTTAATTTTGTGAAACGCGTCAATCTTTTGCCTGCCTCCACTCTGTCTGCTCATCTTTGGACATGTAAGATCATTTATGGATTGTTTGTACATCTATTCAAATAACGTTACCAGATGTTTTATCGCACACCTGGAGTGCTGTCACCCTCTTTTCTTCTTCACCATTTCTAGAGGAAACAAAAATGGATTAGGCGCTGATCATATATTGTGGACACACAGGGGACTGAGTGACTTGCTGCAGGTACCTTGCAGCCTAGGTTCAGCTCTGGGATGGGAGTACAGTAAATAAAAGAAAATGCGAACTCAAGGGCGCTTGTGTGCAGTGTTGCCCACTGTCAGTTTGTAACACCAAAGTAAAAACCAGCAATATTGTCTTTGTTGAAATTGGTAACAAACAGGACCAGCCTGGGTTACTATAAAAAATAGAAAGTTTATTGAAGATTTACATATAAAACCATGGCAGGCTTGGGGAGGAGCCGGGATGCTTGTTGCTATACAGGCTGGTTAACAGTACTCCCTGGTGGAACCGGAGGTCTCCCTGGGCTATGATGATGTGTGATCTGGAAGGAGATCGAGCCACAGGGTCCTCACAGAGCCACTGGAGATGGTGTGGGCTGTGCAACGGAGGTGACGTCTGCCTCATTGGTATGCAGAGACCAAGGCAGGGAGGGGCCACAGCAAGAGCTCTCACCGGTACGTACGCTCCTGGTGTCTGCAATGCAGGTACTGGATAGTGGTCCCGTCAGCGTGACGACATGTTTCGCGACACCACTTAATCATGTCATTTCTAGAGGCAGTGTTTGTTTATTTGTGAATCAAGCATGTCATTGGCAAAGCACCAATCAGCTCTGTTCGAATTGTGGGTGAAAGGTCACTGATGCAAAGGAAGTTACATCATCAGAGAGTGAAATCTCCTCCTATATGAACACTGTGGAAGCCCTGGCTCTTTGCAGTTTATCACCTGACTGCAATATACAGATGAAAAAAAAAGTATATAGCAGCAGTATTTTCATATAAAAAGAAGATTTAGAAGCTGTGTGCAATGTCGGGGGGGGGGGGGGATGAATTGTTTTTATATTGCTGGGTTTAGTAACACTTTAAGTAATCCTGACCCCCTGACATGCCACATTTGGCGTGACATTTCTTTTTGGGGGGGGGGGCGGGTACCTAGTTTTTACAGGTACCCAGCTCCCACTTCCGCTCGATGTGCCATGGGCCATGAGCATAAGTTCTCCTCTTCTCCTTCCTCCCGGCAATCTTCTGGGACGCATCACAGGTCCCAGAAGCTTGCCCGGCCAGTCAGGACACGCAGCGCATCTCGCACATGTACAGTGCACACCCGGCTGTGAAGCCGCAAGCTATTGCAGCCGGGTGCCCACACTAGTGATGCCGGCGCAGCGTAGAGGAGAGATCCGAGGCTTCGAGTGGCCTCATTGATGGACCCTGGGAGAGGTGAGTGTGTTTATTAAAAGTCAGCAGCTACACTTTTTGTAGCTGCTGACTTTTTATAAACACAGAAACAGCCGGAACTCCTCTTTAATCACTTTAGCCCCGGAAGGATTTCTCACTTTAGGACTTGAGCACTTTTTGGGATTCGGCACTGCATCGCTTTAACTGACAATTGTGC
>BLSH010000572.1:183811-205496 GCA_018402905.1 Glandirana rugosa
TACTAGGGTACATCTATTTCTAGTGGGTACATGTATCGTACGTCCAGATATTTAGGTGCACTTTAGATGTTAGATACAACAGATATCACTGGGGTGCATCTATTACTAGGGAATACCTATAACGTACGTTCAGATATTAAAGGATACGTTAGAGGTTCAAGACGACATGTATCACTAGGGTACATATATTTCTTAGTTCTAGGGTGTACACATGTATCGTACGTTCAGGACTTTTGAGGTCCGAGAGAGATCATATGTACATCTATTTCTAGGGAGTACCTGTATATAGGGGAATAAAGACTTGCATGCTATGTCCATGAGGGATCTTTATCTACATGTATACTAGAGAGAGCCTGGAGTTTTCAGGACTTGCATGCTATGTACACATGTGGGATCTTGATTCTTTATATACATGGGATCACTATGTACAGCAGAACTTGGAGATTGCATAGGAAATTATAGACTTGCATGCAATATCCATAAGGGATCATTATCTACGTGGGGTCACTATAGACAACATAGATTGTAGATTTCACGTGGATTTATAGACCTGCATGCTATGTACATGGGTGATCTTTATCTACATGGGATCATTACATATACCAGAACTTGTTTCATAGGGGAATAAAGATTTGCATGCTATGTCCATGGGTGATCTTTATCTACATGGGATCACTACATATACCAGAACTTGTTTCATAGGGGAATAAAGATTTGCATGCTATGTACATGGGTGATCGTTATCTACATGGGATCACTATGTACAACAGAACTTGGAGATTGCATAGGGAATTATAGACTTGCATGCAATATCCATAAGGGATCTTTATCTACGTGGGATCACTATAGACAACACAGATTGTAGATTTCACATGGCTTTATAGACCTGCATGCTATGTACATGGGTGATCTTTATCTACATGGGATCAATATAGACAGCAGAGATTGTAGATTTCACAGGGGACAATAGACCTGCATGGTATGTATATGAGGGATCTTTTTCATTATGGGATCATCAATATATGCAATCAAGCTTATAGATTGCACAGGGAATTATATATTCACATGCAATGTACATGAGTGATCTTTATCTACATGTATACTAGAGAGCCTGGAGTTTTCAGGACTTGCAGGCTATGTACATATGGGATCGTTATCTACATGGGATCACTATGTATAACAGAACTTGTAGATTGCAGAGGGAATTATATAGTATCTTACAAACGTGAGTAGATCCCACACATTTTTGTAAATATTTTATTCTATCTTTTCATGTGACAACACTGAAGAAATGACACTTTGCTACAATGTAAAGTAGTGAGTGTACAGCTTGTATAACAGTGTAAGCATGTTTAGACATTAATGGCTGTGTGTTAGACATTGTGTGGCTGTGTGTTGAGTTATTTTGAGGGGACAGCAAATGTACACTGTTATACAAGCTGTACACTCACTACTTTACATTGTGGCTAAGTGTCATTTCTTCAGTGTTACCACATGAAAAGATATAATAAAATATTTACAAAAATGTGTGGGGTGTACTCACTTTTGTGCTGATTTTGTACGTTTGCCCACTGACAAAGAAATG
Organism: Glandirana rugosa; assembly: GCA_018402905.1. Lineage (NCBI taxonomy): Eukaryota > Metazoa > Chordata > Amphibia > Anura > Ranidae > Glandirana > Glandirana rugosa. The sequence continues at coordinate 185,397 of BLSH010000572.1, forward strand.
ATCAGTCTATAATTTTAATGGTCGGTTTATTTAAACAGTGAGAGACAGAATAACAACAAAAATATCCAAAAATGCATTTCATAAAAGTTATAAATTGATTTGCAGTTTACTAAGTTAAATAAGTATTTCATCCCCTATCGATCAGCAAGATTTCTGGCTCCCGGGTGTCTACTATACAGGTAACAAGCTGAGATTAGGAGCACTCTCTTAAAGGGAGTACTCCTAATCTCAATTTATTACCTGTATAAAAATCACCTGTCCACAGAAGCAATCAATCAGTCAGATTCCAATCTCTCCACCATGGCCCAAACCAAAGAGCTGTCCAAGTGTTAGAAGACTGCGCGGAGGGTTAATAGCATTTGATTGTTGTTTCCTCTAGTTCCTAGAGAAGTAACTCTATTTGAACTTCCTGCTTCCTGTAGCAAGTGCTGCCTGATCTACAGCGTGTTAGTGAGTTCCTGTGACCTGTTTTTCGTCTTCCTGTATCTGTGACCCGGCTTGCCTGACCTCTGATTGAACCCTGCCTGTACCGACCCTCTGCCTGCCTACAACCACGTCTCTGCCTAACCCTCTTGTACCTCAGCTGCCAGCACGTTGCCGGCCCTGCCTGTACCCGACTATCCGCTTGCCTGAACCACTTGTACCGCACCGCCAGCCCGTTACCGACCCGGCCTGAACCACCACCTTTCTACCTGCATGAGTTCCAGTGGACCTTCACCTGCCATCTGTGACCTAGTCCAGCCCTAGTGCCCCCCTGTGCTCCAGAGCTCCCTGTCTTCACTACCAGGGGCTCTTGAACCAGGGCCGCAAGTGAGGTTGCCCCCACATAAGCCAGACTCAACCACCAGGTACGTGACACCAAGGATATCAGAGACAAGATTGTAGACCTACGCAAGGCTGGAATGGGCTACAAGACCATCGCCAAGCAGCTTGGTGAGAGGGTGACAACAGTTGGTGCGATTATTTGCAAATGGAAGAAATACAAGAATAACTGTCAATCTCCCTCAGTCTGGGGCTCCATGCATGATCTCACCTCATGGAGTTTCACTGTTCATGAGAACGGTGAGTAATCAGCCCAGAACTACACAGGAGAATCTTGTCAATGATCTCAAGGCAGCTGGGACCATAGTCACCAAGAAAACAATTGGTAACACACTGCACCGTGAAAGACTGAAATCCTGCAGCGCCTGCAAAGTCCCCCTGCTCAAGAAAGCACATAAACAGGCCTGTCTGAAGTTTGCTAATGGACATCTGAATGATTCAAAGGAGAACTGGGTGGAAGTGTTGTTGGCAGATGAGACCAAAATTGAGCTCTTTGGCATCAACTCACCTCACCGTGTTTGGAGAAGGAGGAATGCTGCCTATGACCCCAACAACACCATCCTCACCATAAAACATGGAGGTGGAAAAAAAAAAAGAATATAAATTGGGGGCCAATGACCACAGTCCCACCTGGAATAGAATAAGCAGAGCTACATTTATAATGTTGTGGCTTTAGGATCTTTCTTGGATGTTATGTTTCCTGTTGTAATCATTACAGATCTTCTATCCACTTATTAAATTATAAATTAGGGTTATTAAATGAGGCATCACATAATGGGAAATCTAACACCAATTTCAAAATCTATACTTGCTTTTTTTCGGCAGAATTTTACTAGTTGCCCTTTAATAGGCCAATTTGGGATTTGTGATTAGAAGAAATCTGGAAAGAAATTGGTTCAAGGTTTCGCTAACATGCTATTTTCCTAAAGCAATCCTTTGAGACTGACCCCAACATAAAGCTTTGATTGTGTAACTGGATGTCAACATTTATTAACAAGCAAGGCTTACAGGGAGTTAGGTCATTTGTAAACACTCAGTGAAGGGAAATCCCTGTACAGGGAATCATGGACTTTAGAAAGCTAAAGTCAGAAAACCAAACTACGGAATTAACTCTGGATGTCCAGACAAATCCTATGTGTAATTAAAACATTTAAATGAACTTCCCAAAACGCTATCTGTATCTTCCAATGACCATGCCTCCAATATGATTTTAGAAACCTCTAAACTTCTTTGTAATACCAGTTACAGCACCAACTCTTATTTAAGCATTTCAGACTGATATGTAAACTTAACAAAAATGCATATTCATTTTTTTTTAGCCTGTTCTGCTTGGCACAAAAACAACTCACACACAAAAAGTGTGCTAGGATGTGTCAGATGGTCCCCACCTGAAGAGGAAGAACCCCTCCCTGACCCCCTGGGACATAAGACTCCTGACAGGGGTAAGACACACTCAGGTCCATCTAACCAACATGTACAGGGTGGGAGAGAGACTCCTCCAAAGAGGGAGAGGAAGAAATCTCAGGGCCACACACTTTCCACCTAGACTTCAGGATAGGTCGGAAGCCCAACACCCTACAATCCTTGAGTGAAAAAGCAACACAGAAAAGTGCTCCTGACAGGGGTAAGACACACTCAGGTCCATCTAACCAACAGGCCCAGTGGACCCCACTCCTCATGATCAGCCAGAACCAACAAACATGTACAGGGTGGGAGAGAGACTCCCCCTAAGAGGGAGAGGAAGAAACCCCGGGGCCCCACACCTTCCCCCTAGACTTCAGGATAGGTCGGAAGCCCCACACCCTACAATCCTTGAGTGAAAAAGCGACACAAAAAAAGTGCAGTGACAGAGAATCCGAAAAATAAATGAAAAATGCAAAACTGCAATACTATGGGTAAGACTTGCAGCCTGGTAACAGAAATTGCCCCGGTCTCATGCAAAAGGCCTAGCTCATGAGGCATTGTGCAGAAAAAAAAGCTGTGGTGCTGTATGCTGTGGCCGAGTGCCGTTTTACACAGGGGTGTCCCAAACCCATAGCGATAATCATAGCATCCCCGGAACACCACTCCCAGCGGGGTGCTTAGCACAGTGGGATCTCTGCCTTCCCAATCCTTGGCCAAACAAGGTAGCACTACTAGAATCAGGAGGCTCTGGACCCCCCACTGGGGAAGTACTACTGACCTCCAGCTTACGTGGTGAACACTCAACTGGGATTTCTTTCTCACGAGGAGGATCTCTTAGGACCCCCATAATACCAGCTGGAATACTATACAGCCAGCCACCCTAACCTAATGCAAGAAAAAAAGGGGGTAGCCCCTGGAAGTCGCACATCCAAAATGTCCTAAAGAAGTGAGTAGAGTGGCAACCTCAGCCTGGACTTCAAACAGGCCACGCCCCAACACGTTTCACTCTGCCCCCCGGAGCTTAGTCATGGGCATCCTAACCTAATGGCCAGAATGATGACAGTGTATCAGGACTCTGATAAAATAGAATCTATCCTTGATCTTAACCAAGAGGCAGAGAAGCCATCTTAAATGGAGGAGGTGAACCTTTCATTCATCTACACATTCTCCATTCATATAAGCTATATTATGGCTTCTATAAATAGAGAAGGAGGGCCTTCCATTTACCTACCCATCCTCCATTTATAGAGCTATTTTCATTCATAGAAGCTGTAGTATGGCTTCTATGAATGGAGGAGGTGGGAGAAAAGGGCAGGCATACTTGGCACTCTTGATAAGTGCCCGTCACAGGTCCCTTAACTCTATTAACCTCTGCAACAGTTAAAAATAATTATTGCTGCAAGAATAGAGCGGTATCAGAGGACTGAAGAGTTCAAAGAAAGCAGCACAAGGGACACTTTGCATTGATAGTAAGTAAGGTCCTTGTGTTGATTTTTTTTTTTTTTAATGGTTTGGCTAAACTTAGGACTTAATTTTAGCTATTCATTTTAAAACATAATCCAGGTTAATTGCACCAGATTCTGAATGCATAAACAATATATTAAATGGTGCAGAAAAGATATATACAGATGCTTACAGTAAACAATGTGAACAGCTATCAAAGGATCATCTCCATACTTAAACATGAGCCTTGACAGCGCAGCTGATTAGATGGATCACAGATCCTGAGCATAGTGTTTATCTTTCCCACTCTCATATGTTTATTAGGGACAATGAGGGATGACGTTATGCTCACAGGACTGTCCCACAGGAAACAGAGGATTGGAACATGGGGCTTCTAGGTTTGTTCAAAGTTTGTTATAAATAGAGAACTTACGGCTAAGTTTCCATTATGCTGCGGATGATTTTGAAGTGTGTAATGATAAACAGTGACATACACACAGATGCTACTGTGGATGACCCTTAAACTTACTCACTGGAATAGTTGACTCTACACTGTAAGTTAACCCCTAAGGCCATCAGCACAGGCATTATTTAATTTTCGCTTGTAATCCTAGATTCAGTATGAATTATGATGTGCTGTATCAGTCATAGGAAGTATTTACAAAGCATTTAATGAGCGTCAAATATTAAATAACAATAAACATAAATATAAGCGCCAACCTTATGTGTTAAACATAACAAATCATATGAATAATAAGTGTACAAATATGTGAACAAAATGATATATATACACGTCCACCAATGGTCTGAGAGATGGATATTTCAGATCCTATTCAAAATGAACAAAGTCCATTAATGTCCATCAAATTGGTGACGAATAGAAAACATTAAAGTGATAAATGTGCTCTTCAGTGCTTCAAACGACATAAAGGTGCCACAACACACGTGCCAGGTGCCAGGATACCACTGGTGTCCCTACTCACCAGAGCGAATGGACCCACTGCTTTGCAGTCAGCAGGTCGGAAACGCAGAGTGATAATAGCCGATGGTTCCTGGCTGGACACTGGAGCAAATGGTAAGCCTCCTTCCACTCTAATGGCAGACCTTAGTGGGCACTGGAGCAAGTGGTAAGCCTCTTTCCCCTCTATTGTCAGACCTTAATAGCTCAGGAAGACAAGGGGACCAACATAGTGTAACCCGTATAAAACTTTTATTTGCGCATATAAAAAACTTACTTACAAAATTGCATCTTTAAAACCGCGTCTCATATAACGAGTAGTGCAGACTGGTTGGGCGGGCTCTCACTCCACACAAGCCGCCGGCGGACGTGACGCGATCGACCACGGAGGACCGGAAGTGACGTCAACGCATTTCGCTTCCTGTGTCCAAGCGTCATCACAGACGTTGATTTCCAGTCATTCGAATTTGGCATGTCATTTTTTTTGGGGGGTGGGGGGAGTGTGTCCCCAGGTTTCAGAGGGACTTCCTGTCCCTCTTCCACCTTCCGCCTCTGGGCCGCCTAGGCGACTCCTCCTCTCCTAGGCAGCCCCTCCCTCCTGGCAATCTTCTGGGACACGTCACAGGTCCCAGAAGATTGCCTGGCCACTAGGGATGCACAGCGTGACTCGCGCATGCACAGTGGGTGCCCAGCCATGCTGGACCGGGAGACAGGTAAGTTACTGTTTATTAAAAGTCAGCAGCTACACTTTTTGTAGCTGCTGACTTTTAATAAACAAAAAACAGTGTGGAACTCCGCTTTAAGAACCACAAAGAAACAGGCAACATTGAGGGCCATAGACGCAGTGAAACTTAATGCAGCAGATGAAAGACACATTATGCTTACTTCCCTTCCACATTGGAAGATGTCCAGCAGTGTCATCAGCACAAAATTGGCAGAAACCAGTGGGACCCAGGTACACCCATCTACTGTCTGAAGAAGTCTGGCCAGAAGTTGGTCTCCAAGGAAGAATTTCAGCCAAAAAGCCATACCTCCAAGGTGGAAACAAGGCCAAGCGATTTAACTATGCATGAAAACATAGGAACTGGGGTGCAGAGAAATGGCAGCAGGTGCTCTGGACTGATGAGTCAAAATTTGAAATATTTGGCTGGAGAAGGAGGCAGTTTGGTCACGACGGGCTGGAGAGTGGTGCAATAATGAGTGTTTGATGGGAACAGTGAAGCATGGTGGAGGTTCCTTGCAAGTTTGGGGCTGCATCTCTGCAAATGGAGTTAGAGATTTGGTCAGGATCCAGGCCTGTATTGGCCATTGGCACTACCGGGAGTTTCCCGGTGGGCCGATGGCTCAGCGGGCCGGTTCAGTCAGTGAGACAGCCTGTCAACAAACGAATGGCTGCGCGGCTTTGAGCACCGCTGTACTGTGGCCGGGCCGGCACAAGGAAGGGGAGGATCTGCCCTGGGTTGGTGAAGTGACACACACACACACATAGAGAGTACAGTACACACTAGCAGACAGTAGCCGGCGCCGCTAGCTGTACTGTACCTGGCTCTCACTCTCTGTGACAGTGTACCTGCGAGGCTGTCTGTGACAATGTGCCGAGTGCGCTCCTGCATCCCGCACACACAGGTACCAGCCATCCTGAGTTCCAACCCTCAGCGCTGCCACTTCTTCACTCCCCTCTACCTAAGGTGATTTGTAGTCCCGTCCCGGCCAGCAGCGTGACGTCACTGCACGGCCGGATTCGGAAAGGGAGGAGCCGTAGGGAGTTGCTGAAGCTGGAAGTCTGCAACCAAGAGGATCCGCCAAGGAGGAACCATCAAGGAGCCAGCAACTTCAGCAACAACAAACAAAGCATGTGTCAAGTAAGCAGGCAGTGCCAGGCACTAAGGTAAGGCTTAAGAGTAATAATGAGTGATGACTGCCATGTAATTGCCAAAGGGATGCGGCCATCTTACTGCAGATTAACCGCTTACTGACCGGGCCATAGCCAAAAACCGGCTGCAGCGCAGTCAGATAATGGGTTTGGGAGGACGTCATAGTACGCCCTCCCAAAAATGCACACCCGCGTGCCCCCTGGGGCGCGCACCTGGGAAAATCTGTGACCAACAAGTCCGATCATGGTAAAGGGCAGATGGTAGCGGCCCTTTACCACGTGATCGCTCTGTCAAATGATGGAGCGATCAGTTGTGAACCGGTGAATGCCCGGTTCATCTTTTCCCCTCTCTGTACCGATAAGTACAGTGGAGAGGAGAAGGGAGAGATCAGATGCAGCAGCGCTGTGGGCAGGATCTGTAGTGCCCACAGCCCTGATATGTGCCAATTCCTGCCTCATCCCCATTCGTGCTCAGCCATCCCATCCATGCTCAGCCATCCCATCCATACTCAGCCGTGCTCAGCCATCCCATCCATACTCAGCCATGCTCAGCCGCCCCATCCATACTCAGCCATCCCATCCATCCTCATCCATACTCAGGCATCCCATCCATTCTCTTTCATACTTAGCCATCCCATCCATCCTCATCCATGCTCAGTCATCCTAATCCACTGTCAACTACCCCCATCCAAGCTTAGCCATTCCATGCACGCTCGGCCATCCCCATCCACGCTTAACCAATCCCATCCACGTTTACTCATTCCCATCCACGCTCAGCCATCCCCATCCATGCTTAGCCATTCCCATCCACGCTTAGCCATTCCCATCCACACTCAGCCACCCCCATCCACGCCTTGCCATTTCCATCCACGCTCAGCCATCCCCATCTACGCTTAGCCATTCCCATCCACGCTTAGCCATTCCCATCCATGCTCAGCCATCCCCATCCATGGCTCATTCATGGCTGTTATTGTCATCCATACTGTTTTTCTGCATATTTGCAAAATTAAAGTGGGCCAGTCTGGATGAAGTCCAGGGCCAAATTTTTGTCCCAGTAAAGCCCTGTCAGGATCAATAGTGTCCTCAATGCTGAGAAATACAGGCAGACAATTATCCATCATGCCATACCATCAGGGAGGCGTGCGATTGGCCCCAAATTTATTCTGCAGCAGGACAGCAACCCCAAACATACAGCCAATGGCATTAAGAACTATCGTCAGTTTAAAGAGAAACAAAGGAGTCCTGGAAGTGATGGTTTTACCCCCACAAATCCCTGATGTCAACATCATAGAGTCTTCCTGGGATTTCATGAAGTGATAGAAGGATTTGAGGCAGCCTACATCCAGAGAAGAGCTGTGGTTAGTTCTCCAAGATGTTTGGAACAATCTATCTGCCAAGTTCTTTCAAAAACTGTGTATAAGTCTACCTAGAAGAATTGATGCAATTTGGAATGCAAAGGGTGGTCACACCAAATATTGGTTTGATTTGGATTTCTCTTCTATTTATTTACTTTCCATTTTGTTAATTGATAAAAAAATAAACTATTAACACTTCTATTTCTTAATTTATAGCATTTTTTTACACCTGCCTAAAACTGTTGCACAGTAGGGTATATACAGTATATATCAAAGATATAGATAAATACTTTTTTACACGGTGACATACCAATGTCTTTTTATGTGTATATATAAAAATAATACAAATAAACCTTTAAAAGTCCATAAAGTATCCTTCATCTCCATCCTAGGAGTATAGATTACAGATGCTCATAAGAGCGTTGGCTGTAGATTGGAAGCTTTTACCAGACTTTAACAAGCTTGCCAAAGCTTGCTAAAAGCTTGAATACCCAATGCTGGGAACAAATATTACATGTGTTAGGACCAGTGTTGATCTACTTAATGCAGGTCAAATAAATGTCAAAAGGAGGTCAAATGCAAGTCAGAAGGATGTCAACTGCACTTTTCAATATATAATCTCCAAAGTGCCTAAGACTAATGTCATCCAAGCAAGCCTGAAGCCCATCAACACAGTTCCTTAGTTGTATGATATTTTACTGTTAGGGAGAGGATCTACAGTTTTTTATGTACAAGCTTCAAAGGTTGGGCTTCCTTTGCTGATTAAACTGTTATGCTAACAGCTGCTATTTGCATATTCTATTTTAATGCTTCCTTTGTTATAACCTAAGGAAATTACTGGTTTGACAATGAACTACTGAACACACATTTTCCCTAGCAGAAGAAATGCACATAGAAAAATATTACATTTAAACAAGCTCTAAAAAGTTCTTTCACATATCAAAGAAATGATAAACATCAGCAGAAACAGATGATAATTAGAAAAACTGATTGCGCCAAGACAAATTATAAATCTAAGTGCTAAAAAGTGTTTAGTGGGTAATTAGGGGGGGGTGTTCTTTAATTCCTACCTCCCCAGGGGGGCTGCTGTAATATCGGCAATAAGCCAAAATAGATGATACACAAAGTTTCAGCGCCACCCCAACAGCATGTAATAATAATAATACTATAATGGTGATTTACAAAGCTTAATCAAATTTAACACAAAATCCATAAGTGTCCATAAAAATATTAAAAATCAACCGTTGATATAAATAACCATAAGTGTCCATAAAAAATATTAGTGAAAATCAACCGTCAATATAATAGATGACCATAAGTGTCCATAGAAAATTATTAAAAATCAACTATTGATCTAATGAAGTGACCATAAGTGCTCTTCGGTGAATAAAATGAATCAATGCAAATGGGTGCAAAAAACGTGCCAGGTGCCAGGATCCCTCTTGTGTCCCCACTCACCAAAGCGAATGGACGCACTGCTTTTCAGTCAGCAGGTCAGATGGGCTAGATCGTGGTGAACGATGGTTCCCAGCTGAACACTGCACCAGATAAGTATGGCTCCTTTCCCAACTGATGGCCGACCTTAATGTCTCAAAAGAGCAGAGGGACAACCATAGTGCGTACCGTACAAACAGGATTTATTGCGCATAAAAGAAATTCACTTACAGAATGAAGACTTTAAAATCGCATCAATAGCACAGCGTGCAGACAATATGGTAGCGTCTGCCTCTCCTACGCCGCCGCTGGGCGTGATGCAATCGGCTACGAAAGACCGGAAGTGACGTCAACGCGTTTCGCTTCCTATGTCAAAGCGTCATCACGGACCAGAAGCAGAAACAGATTATATATAAAATTGCAGCTTAATTCATAATTCCCCCCTTTGCTGCTACAGAATAAAACCTGCCCCGGACCACTTCTTCATTGTGCCTCTCGTTGGTGTGAAAAACTCTCAAATTGTTACTTATCAAACTATTAGTAATTATAATGCAAGCAATATCAGCAATAATAGTGAAATATTACTAATAAAGGTGATGTTAACAGTAGAAGTATGAATAATATAATGTATAATGTAGGGATATAATAAAAATAAATAGTATTATTATCAGTAACAATCAAATGTTATCAGTCACGTGATAGAATACAAAATATAATATAGGATGTATGAAATATAATATATATGAATACAATAATTCCAACAGTAAAATTGATAGGATATAAAGTATATAAAATAAACAGTATATAATAAAAATAAAATAAGTGTATGTACATTTAAAATACATTTATTTATTACAAGTACTTATATAGCGCTGTCAATTTTTTACAGCGCTTTACATATATGCTGTATATTCACATCAGTCCCTGCCCCAGGGAGGTTACAATCTAAGCTCCCTAACTCACATTCATAAGTACACATACTAGGGTCAATTTAGACAGGAGACAAATAACCTACCAGCATGTCTTTGGAGTGTGGCAGGAAACCAGAGTACCCGGAGAAAACCCGCGCTGGCACAGGGAAAGCATGCAAATTCTGTGCAGGTAATGCTGTGGTTGGAAGTGCTAACCTTTTAGCCACTGTGCTGCCCATATATTATTGCAATACATATGAAACAGTAATAATCTTAATAGTAAAAACACATCATAAAAGTAACAGTACTGATGATAATAAATACAATGCATCAAAGGTATCATATAAATGTCTTACTATGAACAACCAATGTAATCAAAGAACCAGCTGCTGAAAACATATTGGTGTCAAATACTAAAACATTGGCAGTACTAACACTAATCACTTCTTTTGTAATCTTTTTTTTGAGGTGAAGCTCCGCCATCTTACAGCTTCCAATCATGTGCAAACAAAAATTCAGGTTTTTTCATTTTCCGTGCACGTGATTTGATATTCTTTGCAAAGTGAATTTGTATTCACTAAACTAAAGGCATGCTCCTAAAGTGGAAATCCTGTTTGCCTTTACTAACTCAACCCCATTGTGTGAATGAATGATTTATTGTATCAATTTGGCCTTAACCACTTCAGCCCCGAAAGGATTTCCCCCTTTAGGACCAGAGCACTTTTTGTGATTCGGCACTGCGTCGCTTTAACTGACAATTGCGCGGTCATGCGACGTTGTACCCAAACAAAATTTGCGTCCTTTTTTTCCCACAAATAAAGCTTTCTTTTAGTGGCATTTGATCACCTCTGCGTCATTTCTGATCACCATATAAACAAAAAAAAAAGAGCGACAATTTTGCAAAAAAAAATATTTCTTACTTTTAGCTATAATACATATCCAAAAAAATTGTTTTGACCAATTTATATTCTTCCTCATATTTTTAGTAAAAAAAATTGCAATTGCCGTATATTGACTGGTTTGCGCAGAAGTTGCCACGTTTATGAATGATGAGAATTAATTAATGGGGTTTTTTTTTCTAGTAATGGCGGCGATCTGCGTTTTTTAGCGGGACTGCGATATTGCGGCAGACATATCGGACCATTTTGACACTTTTTTTGGAACTATTGGCATTTATACAGCGCTATGAAAATGCACTGATTATTGTGTAAATGTCACTGGCAGGGAAGGGGTTAACCTGCAGGGAGCGCTCTAAGGGTTAACTGTGTTCTCTGTGTGCTGTGTGTGTTACTAACTGTATGGGGGCTGGGCTGAGTGGGGGAAAAGAGTGATCGTGGCTCCCTTATACAGGCAGCCTGCGATCACATTTCTTCCCCCTCTGTCAGAATGGAGATCCGTGTTTACATACACAGACCTCCGTTCTGACACTGCGGGGGAGCCATCGCGGGTAGCCGGCGGAGATTGAGTCCGCCCTACCCGCTCTTTGGCTCCCCCGGAACACAGTGATCGCGGCGTCACCGGCAGCCCGCGCACGCTCACTATCTGCGATCTTACAGCTGCCGTCAGGTGATGGCGGTTTGCGATATCGAACCACTTTGCCGCCGTCATGCAACGGCGGGCGGTCGGCAAGTGGTTAAAGAGAAGAGAAGGAATGAAGATCTCCAACGTCACAATGAGATGGTGTACTAAACAATATAACTACAGGAGCAGTAAAATTAATGAAAACAGATTTCATTGGGAAGAAGTCGCATGTACAGAGATGAAGAAAACACAAGTGAGGAAATGAAACATTCCATTCCTAATGAAAACCAATCTCCACTTTACTTCATCCAAATTTCCTTTGCAGAGATCTAAACACAGATCCACAATTAGAGTCTAATAATCAAGGTAAATGTATATTACTATCACTACTATGATGATAGATATGGCTATGATGATGACATTTATGGCAATTTATCCTACAGAATGAGAAGACATATGCTAGATAATACCAGGACAGACAAATATAATGAAAACAGGGAAGGGAAGGATTACGTGCATACTATCATGGAGATTATGTGGAAAGAGAATTACCGGCAGGAGTAATTTTAGATTTTCCACTACACTCCATGATTCTACACATGAAAACCTTAAAGTGACTGTAAAGGTAAAAGATTTTTTTCAAAAAAAACAACAAGCATGTCTATACATACCCGCTATACATACCCGCAATGGAATTGCACAGAACGCCTCCTCTTTTCAGGGTCCCCCGCCAGCGCTCCTGGTCCCTCTTTTTTGTCCAGTGCCCCTCTGGGAATCCGCTTCCCATGGGGCACTCATGCGTGCTCACACCCAAGTCCCGCTGCTGCGTCCATTGACAAAGACAACGGGACTCGACCCCACCCCCCCCCCCCCCTCCATCATCACTGGGACCCAATGCCCCAGAAAAGCCAATGAGAGAAGAGCTGCTGATTTGCACGTGCTGAATTGAATGAGGACTTAAGTAAAAGGGGGGTGATGCCTAAACATTTTTAACCTTAAGGCAAGGAATGCATTAAGGTAAAAAATGTTTAGGCTTTACAACCACTTTAAAAGATAATAATAACAACCTATAACTGGAGAAGTGCCTTAGTAAAGACTTTCATTGCAGGATCACCTGGAAAAATAACCAAGTTTTATATTCATGAAAACTGCAGATTTTTTTAAAAAAGCGTTAACTAGTTAAAGCTTATGTGAGTAATTGGCTTTAGATCTACTTTAACCTCTTGTCTAGGGAGGTGCATTTAAACGTCTTGATATTGAAGGGGTTAAAGCAAGCTCACGGTTGTTTAACAAGCCATAATTTCTAGCAGATTTTAACATTAAAAAAATGATCACGTAGACAAGAGGTTAAATTAAACCTGTCCCTGGAGTCTCTATTTGCCCCTGGCCTATACTAATTGCATATGTTGGGCTGGTAGCCCTGACTGAAGATGCCCTACTATTTGTACATCAATCACAGCAGAGCTAGGAGTCAGTGACATACTGTATGTTGGGTTTTATAGTTATATATTACCCTTTCAGACCAGATATCCTAGCAGGAAAAAGCCCCCATCACCAACTCCTTTGCAAAGTTATGTGACTGAATAAAGTAAAGGAAGTTGACGCTGGAAGATGTGAAAAGGTGTGCCACAATAAACCACCCCTCTTTCACTATTGCCACCAACAACTATGGCACCATGGCTCACTTTGCATAATGCATTTCCTTTAGCTCACAAATCTGTCCCTACCATAAAATGGCCATGTGGTTGTATTTTACCCCCATGTATTAGCGTACACATAGGGTGTGTACGATATGCCTGTGCCAGCGGGAAGATAGAAAAAATCTCCCTCTTACTGGCTCTGCCATAAGAAAAGTACTTCCCTGATGAAATAGGCTGCGCACACCTATGACCCCTGGCAAAAGTTCCCAGTCCTCCCCTCTGTAAAAGTAAAACCAAAATTAGGAAAAAAAAGCACCAGAACCTGAAAATGTAAAAACCAAGTCAGCAATGGCAGCTCCCATATTTCTAAGCTCACAGGATTCCTTCTATTAATTACTCAAAAGACAGCTCAGGACTTCACAGTGCAGAAATACCTGCCATACATTCTCAGTATTTTCATTGTGAACAATTCCAATGCAGTGTAAGAGTTAACTAGCAAACAATGACAAGCTATTGCTGGCGTTAGAAGTATTTAAGACAGTGATTGGCCAACACAGAAAATAACCTATGCTGGAAAGCGAACGGAAATTCCCTGTCGGTACTCTCAGATTTGCTCCATTTTCACTTTAGATGTCCATCATTGATCATGTGCCACTACTAAACAAGGACTGAAACTGGGAGAAAAGTCCCGGCATAGTACTGATGAAGAAATGGAGATCTTATCTGTAAGGGGTAGGGTGATGGGGTGGTCATTGCGTGCTCCATGTTCCCCTCCTTGTTGGGTGCCAAGAAAGGGTCACATGGGAGGCCTGCACCAGGGTGGGTTCTTCTTGGCTACTCTTGACACTTTGGATGAGGTCACCATATACAGAGAGAAGCTTTACATTGAACAGACAGATGAACTCCATTAAACTCTCTTGCTGTACTTTATACCACTATGGTTACTTGTGCAATCAGGAGGGACACACAGAGCCCTTGTCCTCTCCACCTGGCCAGCATATCACCACTACTAACTCGCCCAGTATTAATATGGGGTCCCGTCCCGCCATGCACCTAGTATGGACTCCATGTGTGCACTTTCCTTGACTCTTTCTCTTCCGTACCTGTGTACAGGATAAGGGCCCCGGCAGTGCAGATCTGCTCTCGCTGCTATGGGAGATGGATTGCTACTAAAGGAGTGCCAACAACATCTATCTCACTGCAAGAAGCTATCTCGCTGGGACCTTCGTTGCCTTTGGTAACCACTGTAACTTTACAAAGGTGTGAAAATTTAAAGGTGTTTCAAAATAAACCATATATTTAGGGAACAATCACATGTCACCAAACTCACCAATGTGTGAGACTCCATGGCACACATGCATAGTAAATTTTCCTTGGTCCACAGAAATCTGTTTCTGCCATGAAAGGAGTAGTTGGTTGTATTTGCCCTTGAAGCCAAGGTTGCCCAGTATGCCCCGGACCAGCATTTATGTGATTATGTCATCTCTGAGTCAGCATTGCAGTCCAAAGGTGGGTACACACTATAAGAAAATTGAGTACGGTTTCTCCCGATGTTTCCCAGCAAGTCAGAACCATGGAAGAAAATAATGTACAAAAATCATCATACAACAAGGGATTTTTTCTGTTATTTATTGTTTCCAATTATTGACTTTTTTCTCATATGAAAACAGTACACACTTAACGAAAATCGTTTGTTCTGTTCTCATAACATTTTGGAGTTGGTCCCTTTGGAAATCTTATTTTGGAAAGTCTGAATCGGGTGTTGAAAGTTGTGTACACACTATACAAAAACCTAACAATTGTGTCTCGTACAGAATTTTTCTTCAGATTTTCTCATAGTGTGTACCCACCTTAAAGTTGTAAAGGCAGACGGTTTTTCATCTTAATGCATTCTATACATTAAGATAAAAAACCTTCTGTGTGCAGCAGCCCCCCTCAGCCCCCCTAATACTTACCTGAGCCCATCTATATCCAGATGTTGCAGGAGAGACTGCCCGAGAACTCCCCCTTTTGATTGGTTGAGACAACAGCAGAGCACCATTGGCTCCTGCTGCTGTCAATCAAATTCAGTGAGCCAATGAGGAGAGAGAGGGGGCAGGGCCTAGCTGCGGATCTGTGTCTGAATTGACACAGGGAGCAGCGGCTTGGCTAGGGGTGCCCCCATAGCAAGTTTGCTGTGTTGGCACTCGGCAGGAGGGAGGGGCCAGGAGCGCCGAAGAGGGACCTAAGAAGAGGAGGATCTGGGCTGCTCTGTGCAAAACCAGGATAAGGAGATGAAGGGCACTCTGGATAACAGATTCTGGCCAGAGAAGATGTCCGCAATGGGATGGACCCAGATCAGGCTAAAATGGGTCTCAAATAGCAATTGGGCAGCACTCCAAGAGGGAAGCAAACTCTGGTAAAAAGGAAAGAAACAGAAGGCGCCTCTAAGTGCAGAAAACAAAATACTTTAATTGCCAAAGGATAAAAATACAGTTACTAGCATTAAAATATAGCAAGGCTCATCATATGGATGTGACATGGAGTCCAGCGACAGGTGGTCCCAGGGGTGGTCCAGTGTGCAGCTAGATGGCATGGATCCCAAGTGACCAGCAGAAGGGGGTGCAGGAGAGAGGACCAGGAAAGATGACAGGGCTGCCGGGACCAGTGTGCAGGACCGGATGTGACGTCAGTGGAAGGCGCCCGGGGCCAGCGTGGAACGCAGGTGCCAGGAAGTGACGTCAAAGGAGAGGGACATGTTTCGGAGCGTCAGTTGGCTCCTTCTTCATGCCGATTACTCTATGTGCAAAACCACTACACAGAGCAGGTAAGTATAACATGTTTATTAGTTTTAAACACACAAAAAAATGAGACTTTAGTATCACTTAGGAAGTAGATCGTGACCCAGGATAATGCCTGAAGAAAGATAGCCTTATCCACCTGGAGAAAAAAGTAGATAAAGGCATTGCTGTGGGAAATACTGCGTTCTCCGTGAGAGGTAATAAATGTGTTGCATTTACACATTATTTAGCATGCATGCACTTAACAAGACAAAATGTATCAAATGCTACTTCCACTTTAAGACTCTTTAACTTACAATAAAATCTCAGACCAAACAAAATTACACGAGCCACATGTATGATATGTTATAAGAATAAACAGTATGACAGTGTTGGAAGATGTAGTTAATTTATTCCTTGTTCTGGCAACAAAAATTAAATAGTGTTGAATACGGTATCCAAAAATCAGATTCTACTTACCATACAAGGGAATTGAAAGAATAGATATTTCATAACTGAGCGAACAATGGCATCTAATGAACCATGAAGATGAAATTCACTATGCATTGTGGATCAGTGACATTCCCCATTCTCAGTCAGGATAATTATAGTACTGCATTTACTCTTCTCTAAAGGACAGAGGATGGGTGGTAACACTTCTCTCTACTCATTCCAGGAATACCACATTATTAGCGCTTTGATGTGGAACCGCCGAGATCTTCAAATTTACATGAGGAAAAGTCACCTAAATGAGGCCCAGGGAAATGACCGGTCCCTCCGCAGCTGGACTGCAATGTGTTTACTATTGTCTACAGCTAAATTATCCTTACATTATTAGCCCACCATACTTCAAAGGCAGAAAAGACGAAAACTATGCTCTGCAGTATACAAAAGAGCTTGGCAATTTTCTACCACAAATACATCCAGGTCCATGGGACTATCTACAAATCAGTAGCACAGCCTCATGCAAGTTTTATGAGTTCTATTAATAAATGATGCTGGAGAGTTAAAAATATTGGCTGTGTTTATATCAGATAAGATACAAAGATCAAACTGTAGCTAAAACACGACCTCAGTGCCAGGACAAGGTCATCCAGCGCCCAGGGCAAAAAAGTCAAACTGCTCCCCCCTCTCCCTTCATTGTGTGTGCGCTTAGGCTCCATGCACACTGTATCTGATAAACTACAGTTTTTGGGCGTTTGGACGTTTTTTTTTAACAGCCCAAAAATGCCACTTTATGTTATCCTATGTGTCCATGCACACATGGACGTTAATTGTCTTTTATTAGCAGTGGCGTTTTTGGGCTGTTATCTGAACGCCCTGAATTGGCGTTCTTTTGACCACAAAAAACGCCGGATGCCGCTAAACGCTCATAAACACCGGTAAACGGCTGTTTATCGGCGTCCGCCATTTTTTGCAATCAATGGAAGCTAATGAAGAAAACAAAACTGCCCCAAAACGCCGACGCTGATTAACGCCGATAAACGCTGGTAAACACTGCTTACAAAACGCTGCAAAAGAACGTTTTGTAAGCAGCGTCTCCTGCCCGATGCCGAGAGAGTCCAGATAGCGTCCAGTGTGCATGGAGCCTTAGGGGATGCTACCCCCAGCAGTCATCCGCTTGTCAAAATGCCTTGTATCAGAATGAGCTCACTGGCGCCCCCATCCATACAGTGAACTGCTGTCCCCAGGGCAGCCGACTCTTCTGCCCACCCCTTGTCCTGGCCCTGCACGCACTACACAAAGGACAAAGTGTAGAAGCTGAAGGTTACCAATCAATTATCTTTCACTGATGTGATTATAATATACCGACATCTACAGCTGGCCATACACATAGATTTAAACGTAGATTACTCCATACCTGCTATACAGTGTGGATGGACAAACCTTCTGCTGCAGCTATTGTATCTTGACAGCCAGCACCATCAGCGGTAAAAATATCTGAATGATACCTGCATTTGATTGTAATGCAGGAGCTGTTTGGCCAACAATTGCATGCCTGGCTCCTTTAATTTTTCAGTTGATGAATGGGTGGATTGGGGCCAACAGGACCACCCACTGAGCAAATTTCAGCCGATTCACAAGAAAGCATATGAAATTCACTCCCTGTATGGCCAACTTAAATCTTTTTGTAATGCCTATTGGGGGAATTCTTATGACTTTCGTTACCTGGGATGCCCAGCCATCGCAACAGGAAGTGGGTGATTATCTCCCCAACAGGATCACAGCCACTTAGATATTTTAAAGCTTCCTACTTCCATCCAAAAAAGAAAACTGTATTGAGGTTTTAAGGTCTGAAGTTATAATTCAAAGAACAAAGTTTGGGGCTATTTTTAAGATCACCGTTATGGATAAGGTTTTGGGTTCACTGCTATCATGGGTCAGAGGCTAACCCTGCATGTTTGAGGTATGCAGTCCAGACCAAATTAATTGCAACCATGATGCACTGCCTGCCTTTCGACCTTAGGTCAGTTGGCTTAGAAGGGCAACTAACGGAGCTTTTGCATACACCAGCCCCCTCACTTTAAAGGAGGAAGGCCTGGTTAAAGATTGCGTGATGTTAGCAGCCTCTCTGCCTAGCTCTGGGCCAGTGTGGCTCCTGTTCCCTAGACATACAAGCTGCAACACAGCATGGCAGTACTTAGCCGGGGATACTGCATATGCTCTGGGGAGGACTGCAGGTTCCAAGGGGCAGGGCCGTCTTAATGAGCGGGCACCACTGGGCACAGCCCAGGGGCCCCAGCAGAATGGGGGGCCCCTGCACTTGGAGTCAGGGCCGCTATAAGTGCGGGGCCGAGTGTCTCAATGGGCTGGCGTCTAGCTGAGTGAAGGAGGCGGGTCATCTGCTGAGGGGGCCGTTCTCTCACACAAAACATCTCATCCCACTGCCTCTAAGCCCCGTGTACTTTCTATCAATGCTCCTCTGTGAGCTAGCCCCGCCCCTCCTCGTTTTTGTCTCCTCCCCTCACCTCTCTCCAAGTGCGGACCTGCTGATGTCCCCTCTCCCCCACCTGTCCTCACTGATGGCGGGACTCAGCCGGGAGTATCCACTCTCTAACAGGAACCACCTGGGAGCAGAAGATCCTGCAAGCAAGTTCATCACCTGGTGAGCGTGCAGCATGGGGGGTGTGGAGGGACAGTCCAGGAAACTGACAAGAGCTGGGGGCTTCTGCACATTGCAGGGACTGAGCAGGGTCATGTTCCCCGGGTGCTGCACAGAGAGAGGCACTGCTGCTGACAGGAGTAATGACCGCCACATCACCACTCCTGTCAGCCAGGAGTGAGGAGGGAGAAGGGGGGCTGCTGTGCATAGCTGGGAACAGTCCCACTTGTTAGATGTGTAAGCAGCTCCATCCTGGGAACTGAAATCGTGCTGCCTATGCATTACAGCCCCCGACTCCTCCCTCCTCTTGCAGTGAGAGCTCTGCACGGGCAACACTGCTGCTGGGGGGGAGGGGCATCTCTGCCAAGGAGAGGAAGATGCCTGCATGGAGGGATGAGCTGAGCTGAGCTGCTGTCTGGAACCCAGAAGAATCCAGTGGTCACAGACATCTCTGCACACTACAGGCCTGATATTAAAATATAATTGAAAAGTTTTGTTTTGATTTCTTGTCAGCATTTATGTGGTTGTTAATGATAAAAGTAGATCATGATGAAATTCATGATTATCATTGTCACTGGGACATGAGGTTGCTATTAGAGATGTAATACTGTCATTATAAAGTGTAGGAAGAAATTGAAAGTTGCTAAAGTGATCATTTGCACTGTGGATGTACTTTTATATTTATTTTATTGGTAATATGAACATGAGGATATTTATTTGGATTTAATATTATAGTTTGGTATAAACTATATTAACAAACCCAAATTGATATTCTCATGTTCGTATTACCAATAAAATAAATATAAAAGTACATCCACAGTGCAAATGATCACTTTAGCAACTTTCCATTTCTTCCTACACTTTATAATGACAGCAT
>BLSH010000572.1:206504-219500 GCA_018402905.1 Glandirana rugosa
TTATTCTGTTCAACCGTTTGTTCCGGTTTACAGATGTCTAGTGGGGGTACGGGTCACAAAATTGTTATCGAACCGTTTTGACGACCAGAACGTTAACGAGTGTAGGGTCGAACACTTTAATCAGGGTAAGACGCTCAAATACTAGATTCGATGTGGTGTCACCGACCATGGGTCGACGTTAATATAACATAATATAACGTACACGTCCCTACGGTGTATAAAAAACCACCGACCCTTCCTACGTCTTACTCTGTGTGGGGATCTCGACCAACATTACGGTGTACAGAACAAGCGACCTCTGTCGTGTCAGCACTCCTTGCCACCGCACGCATAGCGTGCCGCAGGTCACCATCTCCCTGGTAGGGGCCCTAGTGCATTACTTTGCCCAGGGGCCGATGATTTTATTAAGATGGCCCTGCCAAGGGGTCAGAGGATGAGGTGGTACAGGTGACTGTGCTGTCTCCAGCGAACAAGACATGTGGCATTACAACCAGCTCTAGGGGTGTGTCTCATTCTGCATCCTTCCCAGCCACCAAAAAATATGTGGCATCCCTGCACATGCAATATAATACAATATAATTGCAGCTGGGTACCAGCCACTGTGGTGTAGCTTAGATCATAAACTCGCAGAATGGGACTAATTTCACAAGCTGGGATGTGAGCAATTGCAAGACCAGCAGTTTTGCCAAGCTATTGTTAAAACACTGGGCATGGGGGTGATCTGTAGACATTTGGCCTTGTTTGCCAACTTGTCTTATTGCGGTGCTGCTCCCATTTAGTAGCTCCGTAATGCAGAATCATGTGTTTCTTCATGCATGTAGTATCCAAATGTATGTATGTTAAAACATGCCCACACTGCATACATATGTGTGCCATCCCTGAGGATAGCATTGGCCTGTACCTGTGGTGAAGTGTCGCCAGATAGCTGCTCCATCCTGTATATTGCAAGCCCCTGCCCCTGGATAGAATCCTCCCTCGCTGATGTTCTGCCTCTCCTTCAGAACGTTCCTCCTCTCTATTCTCAGTCATTCACAAACAATCTGCCAATACCACTCTCCCCCCTCCTTATCATTGTAGCCTACTTTGCAGTAAGTTGCTTCTTTCTGCCTCCTGCCTGTTGTCCCCTCCCTCTATGGGCATAGCGCTATCTTTTTCATTCTCAATATCTAAGGGGACAAATGCTTGCGCATAACCAATATCACTCTTCTACAGCAAGTCAATGATTATGTGATCAAATAATTCCACCAACACCTCGTTACCAGTTTGCAGGGCTATGGCAGGATTAGCAGAAGAGTAGTAGGAGGAAGAAGAGGGTGCATTGGCAGCACTTGCAGACAACTGGCTGCTCTGAGGCTGGGAAGAAGAAGAGGAAGGCTTTGTCAGTCACTCAGCTAACTTCTGCACATGCTGTAGCTATATCATATGGCCACACTTGTAGGCAGGTGGTCTACTGTGTATTTAGATAGCACCCAGCTGCCCACGTGACCCACAATCGCCTAGTACAGAGGCAGAACAGGGATCTGCCTATGTAAACAAGGCGGATCCCTGTTCTGACAGGGGACATGACAGAGATCTACTGTTCCCAGTCATCGGGAACAGTTATCTCTGTCATGTCCCTGCCAGCCCACCCCCCCCCTACAGTTAGAACACACCTAGGGAACACAGTTAACCTCTTGATCGCCCCCTAGTGTTAGCACCTCCCTTTATACATTGATCTTTGCATATTGTAATAATATAATATAATAATGTCACTGGTCCCCAAAAAGTGTCATTTGGGGTCAATGTCGCAATACCGCTAAAAGTCACAGATCATCGCCATTACTAGTAAAAACAATAACAAAAAATGAAAGGCCCTAAATCCATTCCATGGCAATAACTTTTGCGGAAGCCAATCAATATATCTATTTTTTTAACCAAAAATATGTAGAAGAATATATATCGGCCTAAACTGATGAATAAATGTATTTTTTTATATTTTTTTGGATATGTATTATAGCAAATACATGTGACCCTTGCTTGGCCGACAAGAAGGGAAAACCCGGAGGACATGACAACCACCTTATCACTCTACCCCTACACACTGGGATAGAAAAGGCAGACCAGCAATGCCTCTATATGGTACTGCCCCCACTACCATTTTGACCTGCAGAACCTGCTTACTCCCTACCATCTCAGCGAGGAGAACCTCTGCCCCTCTCTTTTGGCCTGCCTGACTTTTTTTTTAATATAAGGAATTGCTTAAATTTAATGACAGCTATGGCAATAGTGGGGAATAAATATGCAGTGGTTTTGTGCACATGAATTTGCAGAACAAGTATGCATGATGTGCTGCAGATAAAGGGCAGCTTTGTCTGTGTCAGCGACAAGTGGGCACTGCACACCCCAAAATACAAAAAAGCCCTATCAGAAGAAAATAAATGAAAATATACTTCCTCCCCCAAGAAAAATAAACCCTAAAATTAGCAGAATATAACTGACTGTCAGTTACTGGTCTCTGCTCTGCATCCCAACCCCCGCACCTCCTTGTGCTCACTGGAGCACTGGCCTGTGGAGGGGCGGGAGGGGCTGGCTCAGGCTCTCAGCAGCTCACTGAGAGGCTGAGCCAGGTGCTGGTCCAGGCTCCTGGGTGGATCCCAACCATATGATCACAATCTTTCCCCAGCCTGGACTAGCTCTTTGATGTCAGCCCCATAGTCTTCAGTTTCAAACAGGATTCAACAAACCCACAGGGAATCAAACTTGGGCAGATTAATCCATACCTAGTCACAGTTAATGGGGCCTGGATATTTGGCAGGCACAGTGTGCAAGTCCTATTGTCTGCAGGCACAAAGTGTGCAGACAGCTGTGAATAGCTGCATCCACCGACGAACTGTCATTATAGAGAAGGGGCTGGTGGCCGCAACTAGCCCTTCACAGCAGCAGCAGTAATCAGAAGACTCCTGCTGCTGCAATTCGCACCAATCTCAATTGTCGGTGTGAATGTAGCATTAATGAACCAACATAACACAATGCCAGTCACATTTAGACTGTCAGCACAAGTATCATTATAACATTTTCCTAAACTCACGTCTTCACCATAAGTTTCAGACAGGCATCTGACTAACCAAATCTCACAGAAGGTTTAAAATCCATATTATGAGGATGATTATTATTATTAATACTGCTGATCCTTCAAGATATCTTGTGGACCCATGATCTTTCCCTGTGCTGACTGTTACCAGCTACCATTGTTCCTAGTTCACTTCTGTGGACTACAGGATACCACCCTTTGATGATATAGAGTTGAGGAGAGGGGAAGTCCTAACGCATATCTTGTCATTGGGTGACAAAAATGCTCCTTCATAGATGCCGGACAGTGGATAAGCATGGACAGGAAGTGTGTTACTGACAGGATCACCAGCTGAAAAATAAAGAAAGCAATGAAAAAGAAATCTAATGCAGCCACTACATATTTTTTTTCTCAGGTTTAGAAGTACTTCAGATTACATAATTAATTACATTATACTGATGTAATATGTAATCTTCTCTAAGGCTCCTTTCACACTAAGGCATTTTACAGACGCTATTTAGCTAAAAATAGCATCTGTAAAGCGCCTCAGAAATTCCCCCCAATCCACCCCAATGCGAAAGCCCTGAGTGCTTTCACACTGGGGTGGTGCGCTTGTGGGACGTTACAAAAAGTCCTGCAAGCAGCATCTTTGGGGCGGTGAGGGGAGCGGTAAAATACCGCTCCTCTACCGCTTCTGCCATTGAAATGAATGGGAAGCGCTTCCGTAGTGCAGAGCACCGACACTTTTAACCCCTTTTTAACCACTTGTGGGGGGTTAAAAGTGCAGCACTCCCGCCCGCATAGTGGAGCAATATCGCTGGTAAAACTCTGCTAAAACTAGCAGGGTTTTACCGCGACCGTGGCTGCCGCTTCAGTTTGAAAGTAGCCTTAAAAGTACAACCTGGAGATACAAATTGGTTTATGGCTGCATGCATTTAATTTCCACTAAACCCTTGTTTGGTTAAGTTGTTTATTGACAGATGGTGTTAAAGAGCTGGATGTGGATGATATGATGGAAAGTTCTCTTAGAATAGTGCCTTAATGGAAAGTATTAATCAGCTCTATTAAAAAACATGCAGACTTTTGATTTTTAAATACAGTAATTATTGCCAAAAATTTACTGTCACTAATATTTACACAGAACTGACATTGCTCAGTTGTGTCTGTTGGTGAGTCCTTATAATGTGAAGAGACTACAGAGATATTCACATTTACTTCAATCCTGGACAGAAAACATCATATGTGCTACCAGAGTGGTTCAAAAACCTGTCTTTTATATTTATTGAATTGTTTAATTAAGTAATAGCTGTCGGTGTCTTCACCAGAGATTTATATGAAAACATTTGTTGGGTATGTTCCTCTGTAGCCCAGGATGGCAAGGCACCACCCTGCTTCTCCCTCTTCCTCCCCATTCCTTATCCAGGCTAACATACTTTCTGTAGACTGCAATGCACCCTGTTAAAGTGATTGTAAACATATTTTTTTTAAGTAGCAAACATATGCAGCACACTCTAGTGTGCTAGATGTAAATAGGTTAGTTATTAGAGTAGGCAATTGGCCTGGGTGGTGAATCTGGGTCAGGGTTGAGTGACTGGGAGGCTGGATGACTCATTCAGACAGCTCTTCTGGTGCCTCCCCCTGTCTTCTGGAACCTCGGAGAAGGTTCTAGATGTGGTGGGTGGAAGCCGGGGGGTGTTGTTTGGAATATTTATGAGGGCCTTAGCCAATCCCCAGCAAATGGGCTGGCAGGGGGCAGACTCGCCTCATAAATAGGCATGAGTCATGCCAGCAGGGGCCGTCGGGTGGAAGATGGCGATGGAGTTCCTCACTTTCTTTTGCGTGTGTTCCACTGGTCTCCCAATCAGAACCACCACTACTGGAAGTGAGGTGGACCAAGCTGGCGGAAATGATGTCAATGAGAGTGGATTGGTAGCCTCATTGCATTTCCTGATACGTCACGTCCTCAGGAAGCCCTTCCTGAGGATGTGACGTCGGCTTGGTCCACGTCACTTCCGGTAGCGGTGGTTCCGATCGGGAGACCAGTTGAATGCACATGAAAGAAAGTGAGGAACGGGCCACGCAATAAAGGAAAACCCCAAAAAAGCTCATATATTTGGTGCTAATCTTAGCACCAGAATCATGTAAGTTTGTATTTGGCTTGCTTTTTTATATGTACAGTTTAGAATAAACATACTGCGCTATGATATCCAAAAATTTTTCTCTTTGAACTTTATTGTATGGAGATCGCATGGGAAGTGTGAGGAGATATAGACCTTATCCAAAAGGAGTGTGCTATCACTTTGTTGCGGCTTGGTGCAATTTAAAGGTTTAAAGAGCCCATACCAATTGAGCAAAAGCGACATTACTTTTATGGTCTGGTGAGTGTGAATTTCACTTGGTGTGGATTTCATGGTGAAGTACTTCTAAAGGGATTTTTTCCCACACGTGGTGATTGGACTTTTCTTCTTATTTAAAAAACTCCATAACTATGGAACTGTCACTGATGGAGTAGACACTTTTTATTTTATTTTTTTTTCCTGACTTTGGAGGATTGTTTGTGTTGTTTTTGGTTTGTACAGAAAATTATGTTTAAATGATTATATTTGAACTGATTTTTTTCACTGTTTGTATCATCACTATGCTGTGCAGAGATGTGGGAGGGGCCCAACAGATTCCACCCACTACAGGCTGCCTGCAGGAAACTACAGGAGGGGAGGAAACAAGACCAGTCACCCTGCGCAAGGAGAGAGAACAGCAGTGACTGGTCTTTATTACAGGAAGATCCTGCACAGAGGAAGGTTCTACACTGGATTACTGTGCAGAAGAAATACACAAAACACACCAAGATTGATGTAAGACTCTTGCATTTAGACATAATTGGCTAATCCTGCAGCTAAGCTTTAACCCATAGCCCAGCTCAATGCATCCTGTAAAACACCATTAAGGAAATGTCGTTGTTTCAAAGCATAACCAAGAATTGTTTGTCACTGTCAGTCCTTCCTTCTCTGCATCAAGAACTTTGTACCTCATCCAAACATAGACCATAAAACGGGTGATTTAGGAGTTCATTCCAGGAACCCTGTAAATACAAGTAAGGCAACTGCAGTACTTTCTCCCAGTTTCCTTCTGATTTGCTGCCAGTTGCTGGATGTTTTGGCTGTGCAGAGATCTATTTGTGTGTATCTTACACAAAAGCAGCAGACGTTCAAGCACCAAAATTAGCTTCTCCGAGAAGCATCTCTTCCAAGATTGTAATCAAAGATATTACAGACTGTTTTATGACTGTTAATAGATTATTTTATTGCAGTTTAAATGTTAGCCTCTCATTTTACAAGTACAGCTGTAAAAGAGTGAAGAGATCTCAAGATCAAAAAGGATACATTTCAGGCTGAAAGGATTATGAGTTCTTGAGCTATGCCGTCAATTTAACATTGTTTTTCAAATACTTTGCTCAGTGTGATGGTAAAGCTAGGGTTGCCACTTTTTCTTCAAGCCAAACCCGAACACTTTAGAAGCGTACAGTAATTGTTTTTTTTGTGTACAATACTATAGGACGGTGATGGCGAACCTTGGCACCCCAGATGTTTTGGAACTACATTTCCCATGATGCTCATGCACTCTGCAGTGTAGTTGAGCATCATGGGAAATGTAGTTCCGAAACATCGGGTGGCAAGGTTCGCCATCACTGCTATATGTTAACAGACCTGGGACACTTTTGGGCACTCCAAAGAGAATAGTAATGCAGCAAACATAGTGCCCCCTCATTGAATGTATTTGTTCCGCGCAGACGGACAACAAATTTGCTCTTAGAGCTGCAGCCCCCACCGTAACTTCACCTAGGTGTAGTTAAAAATGGTATAATTTTGTGGTGGATGTGACGCCACTCTATAAAAGTCAATATAATATATCCTCATACATACAAACATCTCAGTTATTATGCCCCACTTTACACATTAATGTCTCTCCAGGACTGATTGGAAAAATATTAAAACTTAAAATCAAATACTAATTCTCAAAGAAACTGGGGAGCATGGAGTGGGCTCACCTGGCACATGAGTGAAGTGGAATAATCACCTGGCACATGATTGATGTGGAATAATCGCCCATACACCACTATCCAATCTATGCTGTTGTTTTCCACAGTTTTTAAAAAAGG
The DNA here is from genome assembly GCA_018402905.1 of Glandirana rugosa. Taxonomy (NCBI): domain Eukaryota; kingdom Metazoa; phylum Chordata; class Amphibia; order Anura; family Ranidae; genus Glandirana; species Glandirana rugosa. The sequence goes on from BLSH010000572.1 coordinate 213,710, forward strand.
CTGTTGAGCATGGTTCACATCACTGGTGCATTATAAGATATAGTTATATTCATTTATTTATCTATTTATATATATATATATATATATATATATATATATATATATTTGTTAAAATCAGGATGATCACAGTTTTTTGATTCACATAATATCTTTATTTACACGTATTTATTTATTTATTTATTTTTTCATATATTTGTTGATGTACATTTAGCAATTTTTTTCTTATGATTAATTTATACATCAATTCAGCAATTTATTTATGACACTTGAGCACTTTATGGAATTTACACACATTTTTGTATGCATGAGGATATATTATATTGACTTTTATAGAGTGGCGCTACATCCACCACAAAATTATACCATAGTGCTCCCTCACCCTCCTGACAGGCTCTGTTCCTAGCCACATTCCTGTCTGAATAATGTGTCCGGGTTTCAGGTGGACTGAAACCTGGATACCTGATTCAAAACCCGGACTGACCAGGTGAATCCCGGACAGGAGGCTATCCTAGGTAAAGCATACCTGTCTCTAGCCTCCAAACTAGAGTTGACAAACAAGACTACACACCATCCAGTTGTAGTATGATGAATTTAGCAAAATGCTGCTGCAATCCAACTCTTGGGGCCACCACATACCTGGGCACTTATGCAAAACTGTTGGCTACTTAGACATGTTGATGCTGAGAAATGCCCCCTAAGCAGCCCAATGTGGGGCACCTCTCAATAGGTTGCTGAGGTCCTGAGCAGATTTAAACACACTAGCAAATTGAAGTCAAACTCTAGCTCACACTTTATATATATATTTTTTAAAGATATGTTTATTGAGAATTTCAAGTTTTATACAAGAAAGCAATAAACAATAAACTGGGTACAAACACAGCCAGACTATGCCTCCTGGGCCTCAGCAAAAAAAAAAAATAATAATAAAAAAAAAAATATATATATATATATAAATATTGTTCACAAATCTGTCTAAATCTGTGTTAATGAGAACTTCTCCTTTGCCAAGATAATCCATCCACCTCACAGGTGTGGCATATCAAGATGCTGGCTAGACAGCATGATTAATCGCACAGGTGTGCCTTAGGCTGGCCACAAAGGCCACTCTAAAATGTGCAGTTTTATCACACAGCAAAATGCCACAGCAAGCTTTGAGGGAGCGTGCAATTGGCATACTGACTGCAGGAATGACCACCAGAGCTGTTGCCCTTGAATTGAATGTTCATTTCTCTATCATAAGCCGTCTCCAAGGGCGTTTCAGAGAATTTGGCAGTAAATCCAACCGGCCTCACAACCACAGACCACGTGTAACCACACCAGCTCAGGACCTCCACATCCAGCATCTTCACCTCCAAGATCGTCTGAGACCAGCCACCCGGACAGCTGCTGCAACAATCGGTACTGTGCGGTGGGTGGATTATTTTGGCAAAGGAGATGTGCTCACTAACACAGATTTAGACAGATTTGTGAACAATATTTGAGAGAAATAGGCCTTTTGTGTACATAGAAAAAGTTGTAGATCTTTAAGTTCAGCTCATGATAAATAGGGGCAAACACAAAAATGTTGCGTTTATAATTTTGCTCAGTGTATATAAAACACAGAAAATGGTGGTATACACTAAGTCACAGCATTATATATATATATATATATATATATATATATATAGTATATATGAGCAAATAAGGGGGAAAAGGGGGGTTAATAATGAAGCAAAATAGCACTACAATGCCAGGAGTAACAAAAGGCAATTTAAAAATAAAAATTAACTATAATTATTAACCAACAGCAGCACAGCTAGAGAGAAACTCCAAAGAAAAAAAAATCTTTGGAATTTCTCTCTAGCTGTACTGCTGTTGCTAATTGCTAGAATAGATAGATTAGATAAGAAATAGAAGTGTAATCTACCTAGCAACAGGGCAGACGTCCCAAATCTCATTTAAAAACCCCATCTAGAACACAGTAAAATGAATTCTCCACCCTCATTGGCTGCTTTCCATTCTAAGAATAGCTGAGTTCTGGGGCGTTAGAATCTACAGACCTTTGGTCCACTGTGACCAAACAGGTTTTATGCCCAACAGAGTAATCACAGATAACATAAGACTTTTCACTAACCTGATTCAAGACGCTAACATATCCTCCCTTCCCCTTAGCGTTCTCAGCCTAGACATAAACAAGGCTTTCGATAGTGTTAGCTGGTCTTACATAGACATTATTTTTGAAAAGTTTGGTATATCTAACGAATTTCTTCATGGCTTTAGGGCCCTTTACAAGGACCCGCAAACAAGAATAAAAATTCCAGGAGTAAATTCAGAATTCTTTAGTCTTAGTAAGGGGACAAGGCAGGGCTGCCCTCTGTCACCACTAGTTTTTGCTCTAGCACTAGAACCATTAGCTTGCGCAATAGGGAGTAACCCAAATATAACTGGTTACCCTAAAAATCAAAAAACATATAAAGTTTGCCTATACGCGGACGACGCAGTATTGTTCCTACCTGAACCCCATACCACTTTACCCCACCTGTTCAGCGAACTAAACTCCTTTCATCTAGTATCTGGATTATATATTAATCAATCCAAATGTTCATTCCTCCCAATTAACTTGGCCTCAAATTTACTGACCAATATTAAAAATCATTACGCCTTCACATGGTGCACTCACTCCATCCGCTATTTAGGAGTTCAGATCACATGCAAATTCTCTACTCTATACCAACATAATTTCCCATCTTTATCTGCCCAAATTAGAAACCTCATAAAGTCATGGTCCTCATTTCATATCTCATTTCTGGGTGGACTATGTGCGGTTAAAATTATCATTCTACCCAAGATACTTTTTTATTTCCGCTCCATCTTCATGAACATCCCCAAATACCATATATTATCAATACAAAAAGACATCAACAAGTTTGTTTGGGCAGGTAAAAAACCCAGATGCAACATCAATTTACTTCATAGGCCCCACAAGGAAGGCTGTATTGGCCTGCCAAATTTATGGCTTTACTACATAGCTACAAGGCTAACACATATGATACAATGGTTTTCGGACTCATCGGATATTCCTTGGCTTACATTTGAGTCCGATTCCATCTCCCCATATTATGTTTGTGGTTTTCTTGGTCCCCAATGATTAAGGCTAGACAATTTCAAAACCGTAACAAGATTATTTCCCATCTTTTACAGCTTTGGTTAAAAATCAAAGATCCTTTTAAACTCATATCCTCTCCCCCCCCCCCCCCCCTTGGCCTCGTTTGTTGGTGACCCGGAAATCCATAGACACTTTCGATATAACACTTCCTATCAACCATGGAAATCTCTTAACCTACTAACTTTAAAAGCATTTACTGAAAAAAATGTGTTTCTCTCCTTCAACCAAATGGCTAGTAAATATAATCTACAACCATCACAGGAATCACAATTTAACACTATCAAAGAATTTTTTTCCAAGCATCACTCCCCTCTGCTCCCATCTACATACACAATCTTTGAATTATTATGCACTAACACACCAAGAGGTAGAGGTCTATACAAATACCTAAATGAAACTCTACAACCACTAAAAACACAAGCAATGTTAAATTGGGAATCAGATCTTGATTGCTCGGTCCCAATCAAAGAATGGCATATTGGTTTGAACAACATGCGTAAATGTAACAGATCCACCGCCTTTAAAGAAACCTCTTCCAAATTACTAATTCGGTGGTACATGACACCTGCAAGAATACATACATTTTATCCTGAGGTGTCTCCGGACTGCTTCAGGGGATGTAAAGAAACAGGTACATTGTTCCATATCTTCTGGCAATGTCAGAACCTTGACCCAGTCTGGAGACAGGCATCGAATGAAATATTTTGAATCACTAGCAAACAAATTACCTTGTCATCTCATATTTGTATACTCTACCAAAACATTCCTGATTTCTCCAAACCATGCTTAAGACTTATTCATTCACTGTTAAGCTCTATACAATGGAGGATAGCCTGTAATTGGCTCTCACCCCATCTCCCATGGCAGCAAGTTCTTAGCAGAATGAATATGGTCAAATTGACTGAAAGAATATACCACTCAATTCATGACAATATGCATATCTACGATGCAAAATGGACCCTCTGGGATAATCGTGCTACTTCCATAGACCAATGAAACTCTCAGATGTTTTGTGTGACATATATGGCTTTATTTTTACATATCTAACAACCCCTTTGTCACCTGTACTGTATCTATATAAGTCTTTACTCACTTATTTTTTATTTTGTATTTTCTATGCAACACCAAATATTTTTGTATTGCAAATACCTTCTAATAAAAGATTGTAAACAAAAAAAAGAATCTGCAGACCTTAAACTGCCTAGTCCATTTGGTCTCTGCCTGGGGGGGAGCCAAGATTTTCTCTGCCTGCAGTTACACATTCTGGCCTGCTGCCCAGCCATGTCCCCCCTCCATAAGTTGCACTCCGACACTTAGTCTCTACCTCCAGCAGTGTTTCCCCTCTCCACCAGGGACCCTTCCCCCACCCACCATCCTGTGCAGAGCAGAGAAGGAGGACATGAGAGATGCTCAATGGAGGAGAGGAAAGGGAGCAGAAGATCTCTTGCCTGGATGGATCATCATGGGTGACTACAGCTTGAGGAATGAGAAGCTCAGAGGGACAATCAGATCCAAGCAGAGCTGTGTCTGCAAGGTAAGATCTCTGAGCACACATGACAGGGAGCTCCCAGTAATACACAGGCAGTGATTAGTCTGCATCCATAGATAACAGATAAGGCTGAACAGATCCCTTCCAAAGCTCAGCAGTAGGATAAGAACTCTGAGCCGGCATGTAAGTCACAGGGAGTTCTCAGGGATACACAGGCAGTAATCTGCAATTAGTCTGCTGACATTGGGGAACCACAGAGCTCAGCAGCACCGCACACCCTCAGCTCTTCATACTTTACTGTTTAACAGACAGCTTCAGCCAACACAACAACAACTCCTCTCCTGGTCACTTCTTCATCCCTGCATTCAGTGCATTGTAGGTTATGAGTCATGACTTACAATGCAGGGACCAATAAGTCACCAGGAGTGGAGTTGTTGCTGTGTTGGTTGAAGCTGCCGGTTTTCATAGAGCCTTGCTCAGCCTCTGTGCACCTCAGCATCAAACAACAGAACAAGAGGAATGTCTAATCATGGCAATTTCTCTACAATAACTGCTTTCCAATGAATGCCATCTTAAAGCGCTTGATTTTATATTTACATTTTGAACTTTTTTTGACAGATAATGAAGATTTATGTTAGTGAAGCTGGTCAGTTCCAAAAACCAGGGACATTTCTATGGCTCACCTTGTGTCAGGGGTAGAGTTGAGCGAACCTCTGGAAGTTCGGGTTCTGCTGGTCCGGCCGAACTTCGGGACAAAGTCCGGGTCCGGGTCCGGACGGAACCCGAACGATCGCACGGACAACGAACCCCATTGAAATCAATGGGGACCCGAACTTTTAGGCACAAAAATGGCTGTAACAAAGTCCTGGAAAGCCCTAGAGGGCTGCAAAAGGAAGTAAAATGGGGGTAAGGGTAGGGCAAGTGCCCTACAAAAAAATGGGGACAGGGAAATAACTTTACATATTTTTAAAAAAATAAAAACATAAAAAAAGCAAAAATGGAGGTGAATGTGGATCATCTTCAAACTGTGTCTGAAAAGTATTAATTAACGGTAGAAGCCATATAACTGTTCTAAAATCATCTTCAAACTAGGGCAAGTGCCCTACAAATAAATGGGGATAGGGAAAATTAATTAAAATCAAATAAAAAAATGGGAA